>PVIU01035528.1:0-10230 GCA_004026605.1 Ondatra zibethicus | reverse complement strand
TTAGTCATCAGAGAAATGCAAATCAAAACAACTCTGAGATTCCATCTAACCCCTGTAAGAATGGCCAAGATCAAAAACACTGATGACAACTTATGCTGGAGAGAGAGGTTGTAGGGAAGAGGGAACACTTCTGCATTGCTGGTGGGAATGCAAGCTGGTACAACCCCTTTGGATGTCAGTGTGGTGATTTCTCAGAAAATTAGGAAACAATCTTCCTCAAGACCCAATAATACCACTTTTGGGGTATATATCCAAAGGATTCCCAATCGTGCCACAAGGACATGTGCTCAACTATGTTCATAGCAGCTTTGTTTGTCATAGCCAGAACCTGGAAACAACCTAAATGCCTCTCGATCAAAGAATGGATAAGAAAAACGTGGTACATTTACACAATGGAGTACTACACAGCAGAAAAAAATAACGACAGCTTGAATTTTGCAGGAAAATGGATAGAGCTAGAAAACATTATTTTGAGTAAGGTAACCCAGATACAGAAAGACAGTTATCACATGTACTCACTCATAGGTGGTTTTTAAACATAAAAAAGAAAGCCAGCCTACAAGCCACAGTCCCAGAGAACTTAGACAACAATGAGGACACTAAGAGAGACTTGCATAGATCTAATCTACATGGGAAGTAGAAAGTATAAAAAGACAAGCTCTCCTGAGTAAATTGGGAGCATGGGGACCTTGGGGGAGGATTGAACCAGGGAGGGGAGAGATAGGGAGGGGAGCAGAGAAAAATGTAGAGCTCAATAAATATCAATTAAAAAAATTTAAAAAAGAACCATTTTGTGTGTATGTGTATGGGGGAGTTGCAAGTGAGATGGGTGCCCACAGAACCAAGAAGGCAGCGGATCTCCTTGGAGGGGCAACCACAAGCAGTTGTGAGACTTCTGGTATGGGTGCTTGGAACCAAACTCGGTTCTCTGCGAAAGTAGTACACATTCTTCACCCCAGGGCCATCCTTCCAGCCCCTCCTTGGCACTTTTGAGAACTGAATGAGCCCCGTTGTTCTCTCTCCCCTTAATCTCCCTCCCACTGAACCGAGGTTTAGTTTATCCCAGGGATTTGTGTACTAACAGCGCCACCTGGTGTTATGGAGGGTCTCATCTTTGGCTGAGAAACATGAAACAGGATGGAGAATGATGATAGAGCCCTCATTCTCTGGATGAGACCTGAGGAATGTTTAGTCTTGTTCGTGGGTGTCATAGATAGAAAAATGTGGCCTGTCCATTCTGTCTGAGCCTGGCTGGGTCTGGATCTCATGAAGCACGGTTCTATCAGTGGAACGCTGTAGGCAAAGAAACAGGAAAGTCTGAAGTTACTAGAATCTAACGTCAAGTCAGAAAGACCTACATGAGCTCGCATCTCCCTGAGCAGTACCAAGGATTGGTCTGGACCCTATTTTGGAAATGGGTACTTGTGTGGTTGGGATGACGTCTATGAACGTGAGTGAATAAAGTATTAGACGTTAGGTGTTTATAGTCAAAAGCCAAAATGAATCTGGCTTTTAAAAAGTCTTACAACAAATATATTGTAATAATATTAATGTTATTCTGAATATAACACATAAATACAAGATGAGCACATATTAGGATGATACATATAGGTGCATATAAGCAAACAATATCAACAATAGGTGTAGTATAAAAATGATCTAGATAAATATGAGCGATAATAAGATATCGTAAAGACATAAATGACATATAGATTATTCAGATAAACGACAGCAGACTGGAGAGTGGGTCAAGTGCTCACATAGCGCACACAACTGGGTTCAATTCCCAGCACCACATGAACTCAACATTGTGGCACACACCTGTAATCCCAGCACTTGGAAAATGGAGATAAGAGGACCAGGACAGGAGTTCAAGGTCATCCTTGGAGTGGGGGGGAGGACACACGCACACATGCGTGTATGCGTGCGCAATGCAGGCATGTGATATGGATATGAGATTGTTGTAAGAAGAGCTGCTTTTTCGTCCCAGCCACCCAGAACCGAAATAACCGCACAGAAACTGTATTAATTAAATCACTGCTTGGCCCATTAGCTCTAACTTCTTATTGGCTAACTCTTACATCTTAATTTAACCCATCTCCATTAATCTGTGCATCACCATGCCCTCCCCGCCTACCTAAGTTCTGCCCTATCAACAGGCCAAGGCACTTTCTTTATTCATTAATGGTAACCACAGCACAGAGGGGACTCCCACGTCATGAGATAGATATGGATTGGCATAGTGAGGCATGCATATAATCCAAACATTGTGATTTTTGTAGCTTCAAGAGGGGCTATAAGCAAGATTTCCTCTCAAGAAAAAGAAAATTTAGGCCAAGCATGTTGCCACGGCTTTTAATCTCAGCACTCAATAAGCAGAGACAGGAGATTGCCACAAATTGGAGGCCAGTTTGATTCACAAAGTAAGTGAAAAACTAGCCAGGATATACAACTAAACCAAGGGGTCAGGGAGGGACAAAGGGACGGAGGAAGGAAAGATACAGGTCACACAGAGAAGGCAAATGTCACTAAATACTATGCTAATACCTTTGAGAGCCAAAATCTTCCTGAGTGTGGTGGTTCTGTTATACCAGCACTTGAGGGCCTAAAACAGGAAGATGATGAGTTCCTGGCTACTTAATGCCAGAGCAGCAAAAAAAAAAAGTGGGGGGCTTAACCTTCAGATTAGGAGAAAGGGAATCCTGGTGTACAGTTTATGTAGAAAAAGCTAAAGAGGACTGGCTGGCAGAGATGGCTTGGAGGGTAAAGTCACTTAACACCAATGATGACAACTGAAGTTCAAATGCTGGGATGCACATGGTGGAAGAAGAAAAACCATTTCTGCAAGTTGTCCTCTGACTTCCATATGCACACACACACACACACACACACACACACACACACACACACAATGTATGCATACGAAGGTAAATGTAAGTTAACTTGTGTTTGTTTTGATAGTAATGAACACAAGACCTCGAGCTTGCTAGGCACGAGCTCTGAGTGCTAGTCCAGCATTTTACTTTTATTTTGAAACAAAATCTCTTAGAATAGCCTAGGTTAGCCTTGAACCTGAGATCGTCCTGCTCAGCCTCCCAACTGGCTAGGATTACAGTTCTCTGCCATCAGCCTTCTCTGTAGGCAGAGTTCAGCTCTGTCCCACCAGCTGGCTCTCAAATAACCACAAGAGATTTATTATTTATTAATAATTGAATCACATTATAAATGCTCAGCCAATAGCTTAGGCTTGTTACTAACTAGCTCTTACATCTTAAATTAACCCATATTTCTTATCTACACTCTACCACATGGTGGTACCTTTTTTCAGCACCGCATATTCATCTCCTGCTTCTTCTGCATCTGGCTGGTGATCTCACATGATTTCTTCCCAGTGTTCTCTCAGTTTGGCTCTCCTGCCTAACCTCTTCCTGCCTAGCTATTGGCTACTTAGCCCTTTATTAAACAAATCCGAGTGACAAATTTTCACTGTGTACAAAAGGGTTCTTCCACAGCCCTTGGCTTTTCTTTTATGAATCTTCAAAATAATATGTTATGTCCTGTCCTAGGTTTCTGTTATTGTGTTAAACATCAGTCATGGTTCAGTGTTAGCCCAGACCATAAATTATTTCTCTGGACCAGACCCCAACGTAAACTATCTCTCTCGACTGGCATGGAGGCATGGGAATAAAGACACAACTCACATGGCTTCATTTGGAGGGAGATTCTCAGAGATCCCTTATGATATCCTGAGTTCACATCCTGAAGAATTCCCCTTGCTTTATTCTCCAAACAGCCTTATATATCCAAACATAAACTGAGGGGTAAATACATTAGCATTCTATCTCTTGGGTAACCAAGTGAATGGCTTTTAGTCACGTCCACATCTACCTATCTGCTCTGTATGCTAGCTGGCACGTAGGCTTGAATCAGCATCTCTATCAGGCATCCTCTAAATTACAAAGAAAGGGGCAAAACAACATCCTGACCTTTTGTTAGGTCAGAGACAGCCTGTCTGGAAGGTTACGTGACTGCTCCGGATACTAGCCATGGCCCGAGAACTTGACTGTCACACCATGTAGAAATATGGGCCTACAAACATCATAACCCAAAGCAACTTAGGAGGAAAGGGTTTATTTCAGCTTACACTTTACAGCCCATCAATGAGGGAAGCCAGAGCAGGAAGTCAGGGCAGGAACCTGGAGACAGGTGCTAAAGCAGAACCATGGAACACTGCTTACTGGGCTGCTTTCCAAGGCTTCTCATCTTGCTTTTTATACAACCCAGACCACTTGTCCAGGGGTAGTCACATCCACAGTGGGCTGGTCCCTCCCAATTCAACATTAATCAAGAAAATGACCCCACAGACTTGCCCACAGGCCAATTAAGGTTCCCTCTGCCCAAATAACTCTACTTGTGTCACACCAACAAAAAATAACCAGCATGGGTCTCTCCTGCTGGTACAGGCCTATAATGCCAGCGCTTGGGAGGTGCAGACTAGAGAACCAGGAGTTCAAGGTCACCCCCAGCTCCACTGCAAACTTGAAGCTGGCTTGCTATGTAAGATGGTGATGCACACCTTTAATCTCTGCACTCAGGAGGCAGAGGCAGGTAGGTCTCTCTGAGTTAGAAGCCATCATGGATTATATATAGTTCCAGGACAGTCAGAACAACATAGTAAGACTTCCATCTCAAAAATTAAAAAAAAAAAAAGGTTGGGCTCCTTTAACATCTAATAAAAGAGACTCGTACAGTTCTTTGAAGTATCATTGACAGCGCTGGTCACAGAGTTTTACAGCTGTCAGAATCTAGGAATGAAATATTAACAAGTGCTTCAAAAGCTAAACAAATAAAAACCATGGCAGTTACTAATTTAAAGAATTAAATTAATTAATTAAGAATTAAAGGTCACTTCATGGCCCAGGCAAATACTCACTTAAATAAACATAATGATGTAAACATTCAATATTGATTTAGTTAGAAACAGATAACCCCAACTAAGGTGCTGTAGGGAGGGATAGAGAAAGTATGCTGAAGGATTCTCCCCCAGGCCTGCCAGCATTTGGTTTATGGAAGAATTCTATAGGAGACCGAGACACTCAACCTCCTCCATCCTGCTAAGTCAGACTGTAAATGTGGCCCCTGGATCCATTACCTTCCTCATTGCTGAGACAACAGAAAAAGCAATTGAAGGAAGTAAGAAAGGGTTTCTGACTTGTGAGAAAGCAAGTTTTGGGATGCAGTCTGTTGTGATGGAGAAACCATGGTGACAGACGCGTGAGGTGGCTGGCCATATCATGTCCCCAGTCAGGAAGCACAGAGGAGATGCTAGTTTTCAGTTAATGTCCTTGTTTTTGTTCAGTCCAGGACCTCTTAGGTTCTGGTGTCTCCCTACCTCAGGCGAGCCTCTCTGGAAATGCCCTCACACACACTCAGGGCTTTGTCTCCTGGGTGATTAGAAATTGAGTGAAGTTGATTAACTGTCTTAGCACTAAAGAGTCAACCATAGTCTGGAATCTGTGACTGGGCTCCAGGGTGTGGCAAAGGAGACTTTGCCAAGGTGATTGTGTGTCTCGAGATGGGGAGGTTCATCTAGAGCAGTTCTTCTCAACCTTCCTAACGCTGCCACCCTTTAATACAGTTCCTTGTGTTGTGCTGACTCCCAACCATAAAATTATTTTCATTACTACTTCATAATTGTAGTTTTGCTACTGTTATGAATCACAATATAAATATCTGTGTTTCCCAATGATCTTAGCCAACCCCTGTAAAAGGGTCATTCGACCCCATGACCCACAGGTTGAGAACCACGGTCCTAGACCTTTTTTTTCCAATGGCCAAATATGATCACCAGGAAACCAGAAATTGATGTGATTGTATCTGGGAACCAACAGCTGGAAATAAATCAGCACCCCCCAGATGTCTGCAGAGGGAGGAAAGGAGAAGAGCCAGCCTGCAGGTTTTTGTGATTCAGATCATACGCACCTCCTCAGAGCCATAAGAAAACAAACTTGTGCCGGCATATGTCTCCGAGCTCAGAGCAGTCTGTTCCAGTGGCCACAGAAAACAAATACTGACATACTGAGTGTTAGGAATATTTTCCTAACCAAACGACTCCGCTGAAGCAAAATAATCCCAATCAAGCCAAATCAGACCAGATTAAAAGATACCCAGGTTTAATTAGACACCTGCACTCCCAGGAAAAACGGGAAGTCACCAACATGACCACCAAGAGGAAGAGGAATAACCATGTGTTTATCTTCTGGGGAGCAATTTAAATAGCCTGTGGGAGTGGTCTTGACCTTTCCTGGGGAGGGGTCAAGGTTTGGCAGGCTACCTTGACCCTTCTTGGGGAGAGGTCAAGGATCAATGGGCACAGGGGAGGGGCCTCCAAAGATGGAGGCCAAGGCTGGGATTACATTCCAGACTATGTATAAGGGGCGACAGGAAGCTGAGGTGATACTTATAACCAACATTTTAGGCTCTCTTTGGAAAAAGGGGCATCCACTCAAGTCTGGCTACTTCCTGTGGACATGGGGCAACATGAGGGAGGGAAGAGCAGGGTGTTGGTGAGCTCATGCTCAGCAAGAGGTGTGGCTGGAGAGGCGTTCTGTTCACTGTCATCCCGGAGACATCAGGCATCTGTTTCTTGGGGGAGGTAAGAAGACAGATGTCTAGGAGAAACAATATTGTTATTACCTGTCTTGTTTGTATCACCAGAGTTGAGTGTGCCAGGCTGAGGAGCAGGTAGGCCCTTCATTGTGTCATCTTGGAAAACCGGAGGGTAGAAGGTCCTAACTGCTGGACAGACCAAGTGTCCTGAGTAGGTGCCCGCTTGAGCATGGTTGTCCCAGGAGCTTGGCAGCCAAGGGGGTGGTGAGGATTACTATGTGAGGTCCTGTCCATCAAGGTTCAAGAGACCTAAGAGTCAAATGTTTGAGGAGTTCTCTGTCCCCTGGGGAGAGCTGGGCAGGTTTAGCGTTATTAGGGTCCACTGATATTGGGGCAGGGAGACAACTGTCAGCGTGTGAATGAGGAAGGGACCTCAGAAGGAGGGAGAGGTAGGGTAGGTACCCCACCAGTGGAGGAGTTTGGACTGGGAGGTGATGGTTAAAGAGAAAGGACCTGCCATAAAGCAGCTCAAAAGGGCTCAGGCCCGTAGTGGGATGGCCCTAAGGCAAGTAAGGGCAATGGGAAGAAAGGAGGGCCAAGATAACCTGAGTTCAATGGGGAGCTTCATTAGCTGGTGTTTGATGGGCCCTTTCCACCTTTCCTGAGGATTGTAGATGGTAGGGGGTGTGGAATTTCCAGGAGGTGTGGAGAGCTTCTGACACAAGATCCATGACCCTGGAAGTGAAGGCTGGTCCATTGTCTGTCTGGATGGTTTGTGGGACACCAAACCGAGGAATGATGTGGTCCAGGAGTACCTGAGCCACCACATCTGCCATTTCCCTGGAGGCCGGAAACACTTCTATCCATTCTGTAAAAGTGTCCACAAATGTTAGGAGATAACGAGTAGGCATACGGGTGATATCAACATGCTGACTGTGCCTGGTTGGTGTCCACGGTGTAGAGACTGACGTATGTGGAGAGCCCTCTGTGGGTTGGCCTGGGCACACGTCTGGCAGGAGGAGTGAACCTGTAAAATACAGAGATGGGTGGGGTCAAAGAGGGGCTCCAAGAAGCGGAACAAAGCTTTGGGGCCTATGTGTAAGGTCTGGTGGATGTCTGAAATGATTGACAATGCCTGGCCTTGAGGAAGGATGAGACAGTTATTTTAATAGAACCATCCCTCCTTTGTTTTTGTGGCCCCCTTTTTATGAGCTCATCCCTCTCTTTTGGTTGGTAACAGGGTTGATAGGAAGGAGTCAAGAACAAAATATGTTCTGTGGAATCCGAGAAGCTGGAGGCCAGCCCCCGGGCCACTGAGTCAGCCTTGACATTGCCTAAGGCCACTGGGTCCTTGGAGGATTGGTGTCCTGACAGTGAATAATGGCTACTTCTGCAGGGAGCTGGAGGGCCTCCAAGAAGTTGGCTATAAGGGGTCCATTAACTATGTGAGTGCCCTTGGGAGTAAGGAAGCCCCTTTCCTTCCAGTGCAGAATGGGTATGGACTATTAAGAAGGCATAGTTAGAGTCAGTGTAGATAATAGCCCATTGGCCCTTGGCTATTTGGAGTGCCCTAGTCAAGGCAATTAATTCGGCCTTTTGTGAGGAGGTTCCCATTACCAGGCTATCACTTCAACTGTGTTAGTGGAAGTGACCACTTCATATGCTGCCTGTGGTTCCCTGATTTATCTATAAGGGAACTTCCATCAACAAACAGGGTGAGTTGGGGATTTGTAAGTGGCTGGTCTAGAAGACCGGGCCAGGGTGAGGTTAAAGCCTCTACAGAGGAGGTACCAGAGGTGGAGGGAACAGAAAGGAGAGTTGCAGGGTTTAGGGCAGGACTGGAAGCCAAAGTAATCTGGGGGTTTTCTAGAAATAGTAAGTGAAAAACCTGGACTTGTGAAGGCCCAAGGAGAGAGAGAGAGGAGTGTCTCAGAAGGTCTGAGAGGCAGTGGGTGGAATATACCATAATTGGCCTGGACAAGGTGATCTTGAGAGCTTCCCGAGTGAATTCAACTGCTGCTGCCAGGATTCTCAGGCATGGTTGTCATCCACAGATGGTGAGGTCCAGCTGTTTGAATAAAAAGGCAACAGCCCAATTCAAAGGCCCAGCCTGTTGGGTTAGAACTCCTGTGGCCACTCCTGACCTCTCATCTGCATAGAGATGGTAAGGCTTCATTCGGTCTGGAAGAACAAGAGCAGGGGCTGTTAGAAGGGCATCTCTCAGTAGAGAGAAGTGGTGGCAGATGATGGCCACATGGGTGAGGGGCCCCTTGGGTCTCTCTGGCTGCCTGGTACAGAGGCTTGGCTGTAATGGCAAAGTTAGGGATCCAATGGCAAAAACCCTAGCAGGCCCAAAAATGAGAGGATTTGAGCCCCTGTGGTTTGCGGCTGTAAATCCCGCAGGGCCTGGACCCTGTCAGAGGTGAGGGTCTAAGACCACAGGCTAAACTGAACACCCAGATACACCACCGTAGGAGAACACAGCTGAGCCTTAGTTGGCAAGACTCGATATCCCAGGGATCTGAGGAAGCTCAGGAGTGCAGAAGTGGCCTGTTGGGACAAAGATAATGTACGACTACAGAGAAGGAGGTCATCCACGTACTGAAGGAGTGTGCTAGAACCTGTGTCAAAGTTTGAGAGATCTCGAGCCAGAGCTTGGCCAAAGAAAGGGGGCTGTGCCAAAAACCCTGAGGGAGAACAGTCCATGTAAGCTGTCTGGAGGACCAGGAGTCAGGGTCCTCCCAGGTGAAGGCAAAGAGGAAGTATGAGTCGGGGTGTAAAGGGACAGTAAAGAAGGCATTTTAGGTCCAGAACAGTAAAGTAGGAGGTGGTAGGAGGGACGTTAGACAGGAGATTGTCTAACAGGGGATGAACTAGAATAACCGCCTCACTTATGATGCAGAGGTCTTGAACCAAGTGGTAAGGCCAGTGTTGCTGGGTGAGTCAAGAGGAATCAGAAGTCCTTGAGATAAGAAATGGGTGATAATAGGCTTAAGGCCTCAGCGTTGGGTTTCTGGGTTTCAGAAATAGGAAACTGGGGTCTGGAAGGGAAGGATGAAGGGTCTTTAAGGTGAACTAGGACTGGCTGGTGGTGAGTAGCAACCACAAGAGTAGAAGTGTCCCATACTTGGGGATCTGCTGGAGCAGGGAGAGTAGGGACAGGACAGTCTGGGGTAGGAACCTGTGAGGCCGTTAAAGTGAGAAGAAAGTGTGACTCAGGAGAGTGTGTGGGGAGCCAAAGTGAGAATATCTCATCCCGGTAAAGGTGCTAGGCAAGCAGGTATTGCTAAGAAAGAATGAGAGAAGAATGCCCTGCAAAAATGCAGGGCAGTGGCAAAGTTTTAAGTGTAGAAGAACGGGTCCCGTCTACCCCCATAACTGAAATTGGTGAGTGAAACATAAGGCCCGAGTGAAATGTTAAAACAGAGTAGGTAGCTCCTGTGTCCAAAAGAAGGCAATGGACTTACCCTCTACCTGTAGCATTACCCTAGGCTCAGATAGGGTTATGGGATATACCAAGTCTGGGCTGCATCACTTCTCTGCAAGGCTGAGAAGTTTGAAGGCTGGCACTGTCTCACTTGCTGATGTCGGTGAGGCTGGACCTCTGTAGAATGGCATAGA
>PVIU01035527.1:0-10228 GCA_004026605.1 Ondatra zibethicus | reverse complement strand
TGGACTTCCAACAGGGCAGGGCACCATGCCCTCTTTCAAGGAAGAAGGGGGAGGGAGGAGGGGTGGGGGGTAGTGGGAGGGGACCGGGAGAAGGGGAAGAAAGGAAAAAATTTTTTTTTCATCTTTAATTATGTTCTTGAATGGAAAAAATAAAACAAAACAATGTATGGAAAAAAAATAATAAAAAATAAAAAAAAAAGAGTACAGATAGTCAAGGATTAAAGATAATAAAATAAATATTAAAACTTGTAGAAAAAGTAATAGAGTAAGAAAAATAAGCCACATAAAAATGGAAAATATTCAGAGAGTCTGGATTATGTATATTATTGTGTTTTCTTTAAACTTTTTGACTCTGAATGAGCTATGTACAGAGAGATAGTTCATTGTACAGGCTGCTAAGCTAAAGCAACCTATATATTCTTGACTTACTTTAAAATTTGGATCTAAGGATATTTTGCTTTGGAAAAGAAGTTCTGCTTTTGTTTCCACAGAAGATGAGAACCTGTGGATTCCATCCAGGCTAATGTGGTTTGATGAACCCAGATACCCTGAAACGTCTCCACAAACCTCAAAATTACTTTGTCCAACAAAAAGCAGGAAGCAGTTTGGGGAGAACTATGCCCCAATTCCCAAATATTGTTTATAAATGTTTATTTACATTTAAAGGGGATATGATATAGAGATGAATACTTTGCATTGGTATAGATCTTGGTCTGTTGATTCAAATTTAGGGTCAATTTTGCTATATGTATATTTTTGCTCTTGATTAAGGTATTGTGTTTGTGCAGCTCATTTAAAAATGTAATGTATAATTAAGAAATACCGGTTAATAGATAGGCCATCTATGTTAGCCAAGCTTGTAGTCATGTTAGTTAGGTTTTCTAGATGTACAGAGATATATTTCAGATGGATAGTTATTCTTCAAACCTTTCAAAGACTAAGAGAATATGGCATTTAAAATGTATCAAGAACTTAAAACTTTTCATGACAATGAGACACATCTGCTCCTGGCAGCAACAAGTCAAGAGGAAGATGGGCATCGAAGAGGCTCCTTATGTAGTTTGCTAGTCATTTGGGCAAGAAAGTGTTATTGCCTGGAATGCTTAATATTATGCTATATGAACTGGACTTGCAGGACCCACAGAAAAATGACTGCTGAATTTAACCTAAAGGTGAGATGGTTCTTTGGGGTTCCTTCTTCATGAAAGAGTCTGTCAGACAGTCTGCAGGACACAGAAGAAAGTGCTGGACAAACTGCCAATATAGGTGGGACTGTCTTTGAAATTTCCTCCTCCATGGAAAAGTCTGCTGGATACTATAGGCCTGTAGGCTGAAGATGGATGCCCAAATGTTACAGAAGAACTTTGGGTGACTGTCCACGCAGCAAGATTTCTCTGTCAATTCTAGAGTTTTGAAAGTTGCTTACAATGCATTTCCTGTTTATGTGAGTAATATTATGTCCTTCTGGAGTCTTTGACAGAGTTGAAGAATAGATAGTTTTGGTTTTGTTTTGTCTAATTTTACCATGTTAAAGTTAAAACCTTCTTTTTTATGTAGGCAGAAAATGGGAGGTGATGTGGGAAGTCCTTCTGTATATGTATTGCTTTTATTGGTTAATGAATAAAGAAGCTTCCTGGACCTATGACAGGGCAGACTAGAGCTAGGCAGAAAAGCTAAACTGAATGCTGGGAGAAAGAAGCTGGAGTCAGTGGGATGCCATGTAGCTGCTGTAGGAGAAAGATGCCCATGTGCTGGTACCGGTAAACCATGAGCCCTATCGTAAAATATAAAATGATAGAAATGTATTAATTTAAGATGTAATTGCTAGATAGAAATATGCATTAGATAATAAGCCAAGCAGTCTTTTAATTAATACAGTTTCTGTGTGATTATTTTGGTCTGGGTGGCTGGGTATGAAAGAATGGCCTTGGCCAACAAATAGTCATCCATGTTTTTCATACTTATAGTTAGACTAATCAGGTTCTTTAGATACATAGAGATTGTATTCTGCATAGATAGGTAATATTTAACCACTTCAAAGAGCTGTAGAATATGACATTTAAATAATTTAGGGTTCTGTTGATGTGAGACATGATTGATTCTGGCAGCACTGATCTATTCCCAAGAGAATGTTGGGCACTGAAGTCACTCAACTTGGAGCTTGTTTTCTTCTTGTCAAAACTGGCCTTTGTGCAAGGAACTTCCCCTGCCTTAACCACTGACAAAATTCACAGTGTCTGAATTGGACAAGCAGGATACAAGAAAAAAGACTGCTAAACCTTGCCAAGACAGGGCAAGATGGTTTTAAAAACCTTTCTGCCTCTGAAAATGGTCTGTCAGTTACTCTAGGCCTTAGCCAAAGCTGGTTGCTCCAACATTGCAAATGAGACTTTGGGTGATTGCCCAGTTGTCT
Organism: Ondatra zibethicus; assembly: GCA_004026605.1. Taxonomy (NCBI): domain Eukaryota; kingdom Metazoa; phylum Chordata; class Mammalia; order Rodentia; family Cricetidae; genus Ondatra; species Ondatra zibethicus. The sequence continues at coordinate 7,815 of PVIU01035527.1, read as the reverse complement.
CTGTCATTTATTCCACATTTTGGAAGTTGCTTAATTGCACTTCCTGTTTACTCAAATAATATTATTTCCCTTCTCAGGTATTCGATGGGGTTGAATACTAGATAGTCATGGTTACTGTTCTCTCATGAGTTAGCCAACTCATTTCTAATATAAGACTTAGACTCCTTAGAATAAGATTGAAACATTTAGCATATGTGTTTTGCTTAAAATTGTTTATGCTGGTTGTAATTCTAATTTTTATACTTGATATCTGTTTCTATTGTTATAGTGTTGTATTGTGTTTGGAACTCTCTTATTTAGACAAAAGGGGGAGGCGCTGGGGGAACTCCTTTAACCAATGGCCTTTGAGATTCTGGCCCACTTTGGGCATGGCCTTGGGTACTATAAAAACAGATGTAGAAATATTCTCACCCTCTTGGCTGGTGGATTCAGTTCCTATTCCTTGCTTGTGCAAAGGACTGCTGATCTATGAATCTACCCATAAATAAAGAGCCCTTTATTATACTCCATTCTGAGCTAGTGTGGGACTACTTTATTGTAATCACCAACATCAGAACATGTGTTTTTGTCTGAATTTGGGTCACTTTGCTTGGTGTAGTTACCATATCCATCAATTCTGCAAATTTCATGATTTTATTTTTTTTATAACTGAGTAAAATCTCATTATGCATATTTACTATATTTTCATTATCCAGTCATGTGTTGATGGAGACCTAGGGAATGTTCATAAGTTCTCAGGTTGCTTCATATCTGTGGAATACAGATATGCTCAACTGTGCAGCCGCTGTTTCCAGTGCTATAAGATAATAGAAATATAAGACCTTTCTAAGGGAAGTGCATTGAACCCATTTACTATAGGTTCCAATTAGACTTTGTATTTACTTCATAAAATATAAATTAAATATTGATCCTGTGGCATGAGTTTCAGTGGAGTGTGTGTCCCATGTGTAGTAAAAGTTTTACATAAATTAAGGGAGATGAAAGGTGAAAGATCTCACCAAAGCAAGATCAAAGATCAACAGCCACAGGTTTGGTTGTTGAAAAGAAATCCTGAATCCAGAATTGTACTCCCACAGAACAACTTCATTAGAATCAATAACTTTGCTCATCACTAACAATCAAGTGATATTTTATCTAAGCAAGAGTACTACTGTGTAAACTAAATCTTCCATGCTTTGTATTATAGTTCTTCATGTTTATTTCTAAGTTTCCCATGTTCAGCTAAAATACAGCATGACTTCCTGACACTACAGCCTATGCACTAGGCATTTCAAAGGACTATTTCACCAGTGGGCATTGTCCACTTGTTGAACCAAGTGTTTGCATAGTGAGCTGCAGAAGTTATAGCATACAGTGAGTGTGTGTGGGGTTATTGCTGAAGCTGTATTTACAAGTATGAGCATACATTTCTGCTGGAAGGGAGCTCCTGGTGATTTTCATCATCTGGATTCCCACCAAAAAGTCTTCCTGGTAGAAGAACAGAAGTGACGATCTCTTGAGGACTCTTGTCATTTCCAGTGATGCATCTGTCATTCCATGCAAGAAGGTGCTTGAGGAGAAACTGACAGTTGACTGTACTTACAAGTCATGGAAAAATATGTTACTCTATAGCCTGGGGAGATGGCTCAGTTAATAAATAGTTTGCTATGCAAGCACAAGAGTCTGAGTTTGTTTCCAAACTTCCATGAGACCAGAAGTGGTGGCACATTCTCATCTTACTGTTGGGCACAGAGACAGGAGCCTTTTGGGGACTTGCTGGCCAGGAAGTTTAGCCTATTTAACATCCTCCAGTCCAATGAGAAACTCTGTTTCAAAAAATAAAATGGAGGGCATCTGGGGAATAATACCTGAAGTTGAACTCTGACCTGCACATGTATATGCACACACATGTGTACACATGTACACACACTTGTGCATAAATACATATGCAACACATATGCAAATAAGCACATGTACACTTCTGACACAATAAATAACTTAATAACTAACTAAGGAAGGAAAGAATAAGAGACTTAAAACTACAGAAATTCACCAATCTGTCAAACTAGGCAAAGCATGCATATTAGCAATGTTTTGTGTCACTCTGACCAAAGTATCTTACAGAAGCAACTTAAGGGAAGAAGGATTTATTTTAGTTTATGGTTTTGAAGGGTTCATCCCATTGTTTATTGGCCACCTGAGCTTGGACAGAACATCATGGCAGCAGATACATGTGGTACAGGAGGGCTGCTCACTTTGTGATAGACCAGGAAGCATGACAGGATATGACCAGAGTTAATGTAAGCCCAAGAACATGGTCACACTGACCTACTTCCTCTGGCTTGGTCCCACCTAATAAATTTACAGAATTTCCTTAAATGTCACTACCAGCTGGAGACTCAACATTCAAATCATGAGTCTATGTGGGGCATTTCTTAGTCAAACTACAACAATAAAGTAACACAGCTAGATGCATATATATATATATATGCATTGATATATATATATATATATATGCATCTAGATCAAATAGACAACACCATTTCTTTCAGGTCAACTTGCCTGAAAGAACTATCAAGTCATGAGTGCTGAAAACCACTCAGATACAGTTTTGTGCTTTGAATGTGAGATAAGCCCCAGAGACTCATGTGTTTCAAAGCTTGGTTCCAACCTGGTAGTGTTGTTAGAATAAGAACAACAATAAGTGTTGTTAGAATAGAATAAGAACCTTCAGGAGGTAGAGCCTCCCTGGATGAAGAAGGTCACTGAAGACAAACCTTAAGACTTTATAGCTCAGCTGTACTTCCTCTTCATTTTCTGCCTCTGTACCATTGATGTGACATGACCCATGCTCCTGCTGCTATGCTTCCCTGCCAGATCCAATATCTTTCCCACCCTGATGAAATGGTCCTCTAAAACTGTAAGCCAGAATGAACCCTTTCTCCCTTAGGTTGCCTTTGTCAGGGTATTTATCACCTCATCAGGAAAGGAAACCAATACATATAGCATGCTGGTATTTTAGGATGAGTACTCATCTCTAAATAACATGACAAGAGAAAATGTCCTCTTGTTGGGCTCCTCTATTCTCCTTATGAAATGACACAGAATGCAAAATCCCTAGCCCCTTCCTTGGCCAGAGACACAACACAGACCCTTGTCAGCAGGAGAGGTAATCAACAGAGCTTATTCAGTCTCTCCCACAACAACCAGGCAAAAGGAGTATCCTCCCAGAGAATTGATGAGGACAGACCACAGTCATTGTACCAGCATGAGATACATTGCAAAGATTTCATTTTATTATGTTTAATTATGTGTATGTTTGTTTGTCTGCGTGTAGCTAGATACATATGCGTGCAGTGCCTGTGGGGCCAGAAGAGGGTGTCAGGTCCCTGGGAGTTGTAGTTACAGGTAGGTGTGAGCTTCCTAATGTGGTTATTGTAAACTGACCTCAGGTCCTTTGCAAAAGCAGCAAGTGCTCTTAACTACTGAGACATCTCTCCAGCCCCATGAGATATTCATTTGGTCATCTTTAAAAGAAGTTGTATGCATCTATAAAGATGAAGACAAATTGACTTCTAAGTCACTCTGTGGCCATGACACCTGAGTATGGTAAGGGTGCAATGAATGACTGGCCATGCAAACCGCAGTGCTTCCAGCCCTCACCGCATCTGTGGCTTTTCAGATCTTCTTTCTTTCACATTCCTGAGGATCACCTGCATGTCAGGTTGACACACTGGAGGGATGGTTCTTAAAGTCTGCAGACTCGATGTGACGCCCCACTGGTGTTGAAACTGTGACAGCTTACATAAATGGAAAACAAACAAAAAGACAAAGTGAAAGATGAATTTGCTAAATATAGTAAAGAGTCGGGGAGTGCTTCACCAAACTCAGAGATTTGTCTCCTGGATAGCAGAGGTATCTCTGCTTTTTGGTAACCCACTTCCATGGTGTTCTCATCAACATACTTGAAAAGTGTCTTGATCTATGACTTTCTTTGTTACTATAAAAACATCATGAAAATGCTTCCTTTTTGGAACAGGATACTGGGGTAAATGGAATGTGTGTTTCTGGGCCTTTATCACTCATATTTGGCTTTTGAAAAAATTATCTCATAGCCCCCTTTAGATGATAGCTTTGTTTTTCCCATGGATGCTTCCTATCTTTTTAAATACTCTATCAGCAAACCAGGGCTGTGCAGACACTTCAAGCCAGGAATTAGTCTGTTTATGTGACTACTCAGTAGATTTTTAGCAATACAGGGGAAGCCTTGGATAAATGTATCTCTGTGGTGCCCCACAGAGCAGACAAACCCTTCAAGCTTGTGCGACTCATTATACACTTACAAGAGTCACTGGGAAGAATATATGAAGAGAGGAAATTATGAAGTCAGCTTTTGCAAACAAACTGCATTGTCTAGAAGAATTTTTAAAGGATAACTGCAGCATTGTGTTTGCCAGTAATAGAGTTCAACATCTATCTACTAGAGAAAGAAATCTTCTCTAGTTTAGCCATTCTTTGTTGTGGCTTAATGTCAAGTTTCCTCTTTTGTATAAGCAAAACATTGACTTTGTTTAAGAGTTCAGCCCTTCCTACTTAGTGGGCAGAATTCTTATATGTTTGCTTTAGGGGACAAGAGGAGCTAAGGAAGGGGATGACAGTGACAGGGTAGCTACTGCTGTTGCAAATGTAGTATTTTCAGGTGTAAATATTAAGGACTAGGGTGGGAGCAGTGAGATTTTCTTCCAGATTTGTTTATTTTCAGCCAAGGGAGAACACTGATTTTTTTAAGACCTACATTCTAGTTTTATTGACACAATCCATGATTTTGCCTCAATTCCCACTAGATGTAATTGTGGCATTTACATATCTTACTTAAAGAAAAATCAAGGGAGAAGTAATAGACTTTTTTTTAGTGTTACATTCCCTCATTGACTTAAAAATCATCTTTGGTGGGTAGAATAAGAGTTTGGTAACCTGTGGAGCCTCTGAGTATTGCAGGTGGGGTTATTCTAAAGATCTTTTTCAAAATTAGCCTGCCTTAGTTGTACAAACTAATATATTTCATGATGACATTTTCATAAGTGTACATTGAGTACATTCATCTGGTTACCCTCTCATTTGTGTGTGTACATGTGTATATGTGGGGCATGTAGGCATGTATATGAGCTGGTGACCTGCTCTATCACTTTGTGCCTCTTTCCTTTCAGTCAGAGTCTTTCATTGAATTGGAGCCAGGCTGTAAGCCAGGAAGCACCCTACTGTTTCTGCTTAGATTCCAGGCTCATGTGTGGCCATTGTTAGTTTTTTATGTGGGTGCTGGGTCCTCATGCTTCACAGCAAGTGCTTTATTCAGCCATTTTCCCAGCCTTGTCCCTCATGACTGTCTCTCCCCCTTTCAGTTCCTCCTGTAATTTCATGTCTTTTTCTTCCATATTCCAAAGATGAAAGAAATATGATACTTGTCTGAGTTTTGCCACTCACCCCTCAACATAATATTCTCTAGTTCCAGCTATTTTCCTACAAATTACAGAAATTTAGTTCTTTGTGCCTGAATATGACTTCTCTGCATACATGTGCATACTTTCCTTACCAATTTGCCCACTGCTGGTAGCCAGCCTGTATCCATATTTTGGCTATTACTATGAATATAGCAGCTATAATCATGGTGTGCAGGTGTCTCTGTGGCGTGCTGACTTAAAGTCTTCATGGCACACACCTAAGAGTGATACTACAACATTACGTGGCTGTTCTCATTTTATTTTTACCTTTTGAGGAACATCCATGCTGATTTCCATAGTGTAACTGGAAGCTCTTGAGATCCAGAAATTACTTTGAATCATCTGAGTAGACTGGTATGGGAAGTCCTTCTGTATATGTGTTGCTTTTATTGGTTAATGCATAAAGAATCTGTCTCGGGCCTGGCAGGGCAGAATAGAGGTAGGCAGGGGAAACTAAACTGAATGCTGGGAGAAAGAACGTGGAGTCAGGAGATGCCATGTAGCTGCCACGGGAACAAATGAGCTGGAACCTTGTCGGTAAGCCACAGCCACATGGCAACACACAGATTAATAGAAATGGGTTAAATTAAAGTTTTTGTGTGGTTATTTTGGGGCTGAGCAGCCAGGAACAAACAAGTGGCCTCATACACCAGTGGACCCTGCATGCTTTCAGAATTTGGTTAATTATTTATTCCTTGTATGTATGCACATGCATGCATGTGAGTGCATTTTTATGAAGTATATATGCATGTGGAGGCCAGAAGACAACCTCACATGTTGTTTCTCATAAGTTTTCCACCCCTCTCTCTCTCTCATACAAGGATTTTGAAGCCCAGGCTGGCTGACCTAAACTCATGATACAGTAGGAGATGACCTTGAACTTCTGATACTCCTGTCTGTACCTCACGAGTCCTTGGTTTACTGATATGTACCACCATGCTGGGTTTATATGGTGTTGAGTGTGGAGCCTAAGACTTTCTCCATGCTGGATAGGGACTCTACTAGCTGAACCATATCTCTAGCCCCCACCTTATTTGGAGACAGAATCTCTAAGTGGCCAGAAACTTGCTGAATATACTAGTCTGGTTAGTCAGAGAGCCAAGGAATCCACTTGTCTCTGCCTCTGTAGTGCTGTGATCACAAGTAAATAGTTGCTGTGAGCTCATGTTTGCAACAACCCTGTAATGTCTGAAAAATGGTGTTTTTCAGTATTCTTCCCTGACCTCTTGTTCTTAGGATCTTTCTGCTCCCTCTTCTACAATGATCCCTGAGCATTGCAGGGAGACCATGTGATATCATGTCCCATTTAGGGCTGAGCAGAAGATTGTTGCTTTTTGCAAATGAGACATTTCCCTTAGTGTTCTGTTCTGTTCTGTCTGTCTGTCTACCTATCTACTATCTGTTTGTCTTAGAGTTTTATTGCTGCAAAGAGACACCATGACCGTGACATCTCCTATAAGGGAAAACACTTAATTGGGGCTGGTTTATAATTTGGAGGTTTAGTCCATTATCAGCTTGGCAACACACATGCAGGCATGGTGCTGGAAAGGAGAGTCCTACATCTTGATCTGCAGGCAGTAGGAAGTAAACTGGACATACTTACTCAACAATGCCACACCTACTCTGACAAGAACACACCTCCTAATAGTGCTACTTCATATGCACATATGGGGGCCAATTACATTCAAACCATCTATCTATCTGTCTGTCTGTCTGTCTATCTATCTACCTCTCTCTATATATCCATCCACCCACTCACCTACTCACCATTTATCCATTATCTATTATCATCTGTTTATCCAACTAGCACCAATCTATAAAGCTATCATATATTTTTTATCTATATGATCTATGTTGCATCAATCTATACATCTATCATCCACATATGTGTAAATGTATTATCTGTCTGTCTATCTATCTATCTACCTACCTACCTACCTACCTACCTACCTACCTACCTACCTACCTGTCATCTATTAGCCCCCTAATCATTTATCTGTCTATCATATATCTCTTTCCCTTATCTATTCTTCTCTCCCTTGTCTTCTCATCTCTTGGCTCTTTTTACTTCCTTCTCTCTCATCTCCTCCTTTCACATCTTCCTCTATCTCCCTTTTTCTTTTCTTTTTTTTTAAAAAAAGGGGTGTGTGCGCATGTGCACACATGCACGCTGAAGCTTTTTATTTTATTTTATTTTTTATATTCTTTTATTTTTCATTCAAAAAATTTACACTTCCTCCCCTTCTCCCAGTCCCTTCCCGCTCCCCCATTAACCCTCCTCCCTCCCCCTGCTTCCTTAAGAGGGGGCAGGTTACCCTGCCCTGTGGGAAGCCCAAGG
>PVIU01035526.1:0-10229 GCA_004026605.1 Ondatra zibethicus | reverse complement strand
AGGGAATAACATATCTACATTAAGGGAGTCATTTTAGGATTGGCAAGAGACTTGGCTCTAGAGAGGATCCCAGGTGTCCACGGGGATGTCCCCAGCTAGGTACTAGAGGAGAGGGTGCCTGAACTAGCCTTGTCCCATATTCACATTGATGAATATCTTGATTATCACCATAGAAATTTCGTCCGATGGATGGAGATAGAGACAGAGACCCACATTCACATCAGAGCAATGGACTGAGCTCCCAAGGTCCAGTTGAAGAGCAGAAGGAGGGAGAAGATGAGCAAGGAAGTCAGGACCGCGAGGGGCTGGTCCACCCAATGGGACAGTGTGCCTGATCTAATGGGACTCACCAAATCCAGCTGGACCGGGACTGAACTAGCATGTGATCAAACCGGACTCTCTGAATGTGGCTGCCAATAGGGGCTGACTGAGAAGCCATCGATAATGGCACTGGGACCTGTCTCTTTGCATGTATTGGCTTTTTGGGTCCCTAGTCTATTTGGATGGAGGGGGGAGGGCCTTGGACTTCCCACAGGGCAGGATACCCTGCCCTCTCTTAAGGATGCAGGGGGAGGGAGGAGGGTTAGTGGGGGAGCGGGAGGGGTCTGGGAGAAGGGGAGGAAGTGTAAATTTTTGAATGAAACAAAAATGAAAAAAAAGGAAAAAATGTGACCTGAAGTTCATAAAAATGTAGCTTTTTCTCCCTCAGAAATAAAGATGCGGTGTTCACAATTGCAGAAGATGCACCTACTACACTAACAGTTCATGAGAAAATAAACCTAAAACAGCAGAAAAAGAAGTCCTCTCTTGTTGATGCCAACTTTCAAGCATTCTTCCTATTTTCCAAAGGAACATTAACCACCGACAACAGAAATGTCAAAAGTTTTCAAAACGTAAGAAAGCTAACAAATCTAGAATAAAAAGGGATATTATAATTAGAATTTTCCAAATTTCAAGAAACTGTGAAGAATACTTACTGAAAGATGAAAGCTTTAGCTGGGCTTAAGGTACGACATTCCAAAAATTTTGAGATATGTTTTCATTCTGTCATAAAAGCACTTACTATATATCATGTTAGTAACTTCACCATTACAATGTCAACTGTTTCTCTCAACTGAAAAATAAAGATTAACTGGGCTGGGCAGTGGCATCACATGCCTTTAATCCAAGCACTTGGGAGGCAGAGGCAGGCAGATCTCTGTGAGTCCAAGGCCACCTGGTCTACAAGAGCTAGTTCCAGGATAGTCTCCAAAGCTACTGAGAAACCCTGTCTCGAAAAACCAAAATAATAATAATAATGATAATAATAAATAAAAATAAAGATTAAATGAAATCTGTTAAGCTACATTGCAGAAAAAGGAAGCTTTACTCTTCTATAGTAATTTCAAATTCACAACATATTCAAAATACCTGATTCATAAGTCAGAAAATTCTTCAATATACTATTTTCCAATTCATTTCTGATCATTTACCATCTCAAATCTCACACCCCAATCACACTGCTCTGTTCACTGTCTCTATTAATTGATTGTGTTTGTTCTAACTTGCATGTTTTACTCATAGAATTTCCCTGATGCTCTCGTTTGCTTTCTATCAATGTGATTGATGAAGCAGTGATCAAAACTACCTTAGGGAAGAAAGGGTTTATTTGACTTACACTTCACACTCCTTCACTGAGGGAAGCTAAGGCAGGAACTCGAGGCAGGAACCTGCAGTTATAAATGAAGCACAGAGCCATGAAGAATGGTATTTGTTGACTGTTGTTTCTATCTTGCTCAGTTTCTCTTATTATATACCCTAAAACCATTTATGCATGGACAGCAGTGACCAGGGCACTCTCATATTTACCATCAATCAAGGAAATGCTCCCCCACAGACTTGCCTACAGATCAATCTGATGGCCGCATTTTCTCAGTTGAGGTTCCCTTTCCCTAGACAACACTAGCATGTGTCAAGTTGTCAAAAACCTAAGCAGTACACTTAATAGAGAATAAATGCCCTAGCCTTCCCTTTCAAATGACTAACTATATTCAAGTTATCTAAATTATTCAATCATTAGCGACTATCTATAACACAAAAGCTCCAAGAATATAACAACAAATTAACTCCATTACATTCTAATGGGAATTAATACAGAATTAATGGACGATCATAAATAAAAATTTGGAGAGAAATAATCATGGGACTAGAAAGTGCTGAGATCAGAGTGAGGACTGGTGTTTGACACACATGACCAAGACAATCCTTTGGAACATTTGAACAGAGAAGGAATTCGAGCCTAGCCACACAGTAATCTCAATGAAGAAATTTCAAGAAGGAGTTAATGAAAAACTCTTTATATAAACTCAATTCTGTCTTCTCAAAGCAGTACAGTGAGGCCAGTGAGAATAAGAACAGTATGAGGCAGGCCAGAAATGGCGGGGAGGGTGAAGTAGGAGGCAGATGGCCAACCAGAGAGCCTTGTAGTTCACTGTTAAAACTATGATTTCAGTCTGGGAGGCTAAATCACATGAGAATCCACAGGAAGGTTTTGAGTTGAAAAGTCACATTGTTTATAATAGCTTAAAAATACTGAGATTATGCCAATGAGAATATTATCTAATATTTAACTAAAATTATACACAATGCATATAAAGTAATGACTGTAAACAAAGAGTCTGCTACTTACCACTGGGAACTGCTGTGGCTATTATCATTATTACTACATATATATGGGCCCATTTCTGATATATCATCCTCTAGTTTTATATTAAATGTCAAGATAATTTAGTTCAACTTAGGTCTTTGAAGACACCACTATATTTCCTCCAAATTAATTTTCAACACTAAATCTGAGTTCTTGTTCTTATTCATGACAATGCTAATATTACACCTACCTGTGAAGCTAAGACTACTTCTGATTATCAAAAGATACCAGTAAGAAAATATGCAAGTCATAGACTAGAAATATTCACTACACATGTATATGGCAATGCACTGCTATCCAGAACAAATAATAAATGCTTACAACTTATGAAAGAAGGAAATAATAGTACTACCACTCAACAACCAAAAAAAAAGAAACAAAAGCAGACAAGGAATTTGACAGACACCTTTCAAATGGGATCTGTGAAAAGACGATCATCACTAGTCACCAGAAAAAGTGCAACCATAATGAATTCAAATGCAATGTCGAGTGCTGAATTGGATTTTTTAAAAAACAATAAAAGAGCATTAATGTGAAAACTCTAATAAAATCTGTACATCAGTTAACAGTATTGTAAGAATGTTAATTTATTGATTTTGGTTAGATGATAACATTAGGGGAAGCTATGAAATGGGAATTTAACTATAAATTCAAAATCACTTTAAAATAAAAGCATAAAAACATAATGAGATACCTATACATACACACTAGGCTTCTAATATGGGAAGAATTAATGTTGGAGGAGTTGTGGAACAATCGCACTCTCAGATGGTGATAAGAATGTAAACAGAGAAAGCTACTTGGAAAAGCAATTCCTCCAGTTTCTTAAACATTAAAGAGAACACCTTCGGCTCTTTTACTCAGCAGCTGAATGTTATTACTGATTTGAATGCCATTTAATTGAATTATGTAAGTACAATCATCAACGTACTGACACATAATGCTAGAGAAAAATATACCTGAACCTTGGTAGGGATACTGCTCAACCCAGGGAAACAAACACATGCACCCATGCAATAGCTGACTCTCAGAATGCATGATACCTGCTGCAGGCGTCAGTCATTATAGCTCTCTCAGTCCAACACAACATCATTTAACCCAAATCAGTTAAAAAGGATTGGAAACTTCTGTTTAAAAACAAAACAGACAAAACCCCTTAGGAAATGGTCACAGAAGCTTTATTCATCACAGCAAAGACTCTAAGTGATTCATATATCCATTAACAAGACTGTGGATTACTTTGAATACTGTGATTCATTCATGTATTAGAGTAGTACTCAGCAATAAAATGGAATGAATTCTTTATATTAATAACAGCACAGAAAAGCCTCAAGTCATTATTCCGAGTGAAAGAAGCCAGATACGTACAGCAATACTATAGCACTATGTTTACATGAAGTTTTTGAATAGTCAAATTTAATCGGCAGTGATAAAACTCAACTATCGGTTGTTTGAAGGTGGGCACTGAGAAGGAATAGAAGATGATGACTGATGCTAAGGTGCTGGGTTTAATGGAGTTGGTATACTACAAGGTCAACCATTTGTGAAAACTGACCAAATCCACACTTGAGATCTTCATAGTTCACTGTATATAAATTATAGCTTCAAAACAGTGTTTTAAAAACTTAAGTGTGGGCATATTCCTTCCTTTTGTTTTCTGCTCCTAAATAATGCCCATACTTCAAACAGACCCTTTCCAATTTAAACTCAATGCAACATTTTAAAAGCCTTTGATTAGAAACCTTGTTACAGATTTTTGAAAGTCCAATAGGATTATATCTACTTGTCCCCTCAAAGTAGCTGCAAATCTATATTTACAAACAGGAGAATAAGGGAAATACAGCACTACCACAATTGTATTTTATACTTTGGCACATTTTTTACACACAATTTAAGAATATACAAATAGCCCTCTTATCTTAAGGAATCCTAAGTGTTTTACAAACCTTCAAAACAGATTTTTAAACTATTTAATATTTTATAGAGGGAACATTTCATGAACACTAAAGTACAACCACATCTGGCCTGCAACATGGCAGCTGTTTAACAGTCATGACACCTCACAAAAGTTTAGGACAGGAAGTGAAGAATTCTGCAGCCAACTGAGGCGAAGACGAGGAAGGCTGCAGAAGCAGAAGGCAGCAATGGCTGGTGTTGGAGCACAGCCAACATGATGTGGTTAACACATCTGTCGTAATGAAAAGCACAAGTGTCATTAGTGGTCAGAGCCTCATCTCACAGAAGGCGTGTTGCACAGCACAGTGACCTTTCCCTTCCATCAGGGGCAGTAGTTTATTTATAATACAGCAGGAAACATGTTCCCACCAGCCCCATCTACCCAAAGTACTCCTGCTGAGGGCTCCATTGCAGGTACTACAATGCAAACAGGCTTAACTGTGCTGAAATTTGGCAGCATCTTTATCCTGATGTTAGAGGTCAAGCTAGCATTTAGTTGAGTATATTTCATCACAGCCAAACAGAACAGAGAAAGTTATGAAGTAAGTCAAAGGACTAGACACACACTGTCATCCAAACATTTTCCTTTAGATATTTTTTGAAAACTTTGTTTTGCCAAGTTAATCAAAGTTTTGAATGATATTTTTCTGCCATTGTCTTAAAGCATCTACCTGATGAAGAAACTTCAGCTAGCTTTCATTTAGCCTAGAGAAAAATTCTAAATATAGAAGAAATAAGAGAAAACTACAGATTCTTCACACTGTTTTGGTCAGTTCTGTCTGCCTAGAAAAGCTTTTTTTAGAAAGGGCATGACTGTGCCCATACACAATCATCACACTATAGCTTCACCTCCTTGGAAACACAGATCATCCTTTATTTTCACCTAAACTGTTCTGGATGCTAGACCTCAAATCAATTTTACCAAAGAACTGAATGAGAGGTCACAGCCTTCTGAAAGTAATTCCCCCAACAATCTCAGAATTATATAAGAATGTGTGCCTTGCATTTCAATGCTTCCCTGTTGATAGTCATGTACTATTTAAAGTCCAGGTACAGATAACCCAGTAGTTACAGGTACCATACTATAATAAGATGCACACCTATTCAAAAGATGCAGTCTGACCTTTATTAGGGCTCTTGTGGCTGTTTCTGGATACCAATGGATACTAAAGCATCACCAACCTTGTAAACTCACTATCAAAGAAGTTTAGTTCCCTTCAATTCTGCCCAAAAGACAAATCAAATCAAGGATGTAATTCTAATTAAGGCCAGAATTACAATTATCTATGATTGGATCCAAATACATATGGGGGAAGAGTGTTTGAACATGATTGAGATGGGAGAAATGTTGAAAAGTAGTTAATTTAATGTCCATATCAGCAGGTGGAAAACATACCATTCATTTGCTACATGATAAACCTTCTATTTTACATAGGACTTAAGGGAAGAGATAGGAAGATCACTAAGAAGCAATCTATCATACTATATGAAAGAAAAATGAGCTGTTCAAGCAATTTTGACTTTGGAAACTCATATTCAACAAATATTTGTGGAAATTACTATGTGCCAGACACTATGCCCTGAAATTTAAAGTATTTCCATTTATTTGATTTATCTAACATCCTTGTCAAGACAATTGTCTATATACTCTTAACATTTATAGATGAGGAATCAAGGGTTGGACAGGAAGAGTAATTCGTGTGATGGCCAGTACAAGTCCTTTGAGTTCATAGCTCTTATTTTTCTTTCTGTAAATCAGTGGTTCTCAGCCTTAATGCTATAACCCTTTAATTCAGTCAGTTCCTTATGTTGTGCTGACCACCAACCATAAAATTATTTCATCATTACTGCATAATTGTAATTTTACTACAATTATGAATCATAATGTAAATATCTGGCATGCAGATTATCTGATATGTGACCCACGGATTGAGAACCACTGATGTAGATCATGCAGTCTTTCATGTTGCCAGTCTATTCTGATGTAATTTTGTTAGAAGTTACATGTAAACTAAGACTTGAAAGTTATAATCTAGAATGATATGGGGAAAGTATTTTGAGTAATCAGGCTAAACTCTATTTATTTTCAGGGAGAAAAGCCCAAACAAAAGATTATTTCAGTAAGTAATAAAGAATTACACAGGAAAAAATGAATAGCACTACGATGATAGGCTTGGTTAAATCACTGAAGGATTCCACAATTATTCAGGAATTCTCTCCTATATTCTCTCTCCTTCCGTCCCTTCTTCTCTTTCCTTCCCTCTCTCCCTCCCATTTAGGCCAAATTAGCTCATAATTCTCCTGTTTCATTCTTTCAAATAGTGAACTTATGTTAGTTTTGCTGTCTTGTTCTCTTAACAGAGAGAGGCATCTACAGCTCTGCGTATGATATGAACAAACTTATTTTAAGGATGATATCTTGCAGGAGATATTGTGGCTTGATTGGTGGAATGAGAATAAACAGGTAAGTTGACACAGCAATGCAACAAAGAAATGCCAACAAGGATAGACCAGGGAAGAAAGGGTCTCTTAAAAATCCTTGGCTCACAGCGGCCACTACTCAGTAAATGTTTCTAGCAGACAGGAAAGGGAGAGAGAATGCAAAAATGAAAAGAATCTTGAAAACTTGTTAACTCACTGACTTTGGAAAACGGGAAAAATTGTATCAAATATTATTCCAATATTAGATTCCAGACAACTGTGTTAATAGTACAACCAGTAATAGAAAAAATTTAAGAACCAGGAAATTTTTAAGAAAGAAAAATATAATAAGATTAAAGTACATTGGAATGAAGACAACTGAAAACACCCCATAAAGACATTTAGGAGAAAATTACCCAGGAGTAATATCAGTCTTGAAGTTTATATTTAACTATCACCTTCCCCTATACAGAATTGCAAACAAGTAGAGAACAATCACCAAAGAAAACAGCATGACCCCAAGACTAAGAACCAGATAGAGATATAAAATAAGATGAACACTCAGAGGGGCAAAACATTATCTAATGCTGCATCAGTTTAGATCCAGAAGACCACAGCATGGAAAGATATCTGAATTTGACAACTAGGAAGTCAAAGTGACTTTCAAGAGTTCAGACTCATACAAGTAATGGAAGGAAGGACTATTTCTGATAGCTAAAGGGAGAGTGAGTTGAGAATATGTAACAGATTTTCATTTAAAGGACTGTAGTACAAGTTGAAAGAACTAAGACTTGACAACATGTGTGTGAGAGAACGGTAGCTTTCTCAGTCAATTATTGCAGTTGCAT
This sequence comes from Ondatra zibethicus, assembly GCA_004026605.1. Classification (NCBI taxonomy): domain Eukaryota; kingdom Metazoa; phylum Chordata; class Mammalia; order Rodentia; family Cricetidae; genus Ondatra; species Ondatra zibethicus. The sequence goes on along the minus strand of PVIU01035526.1, from coordinate 2,318 downwards.
ATTTACAGCAAAATTCTCTTGTGCAGCATCATCATGTTATCATCTGAATGTGCCATGGGTCAAACCCTGTCCCTTGTCTCTGTGCATTGCATAGGATATTGGTCTCCACACACCAGAGAAAGCATATGAGCGCTAACCTTGTTCACAGCACTCCTATCTGTGTTATTACAGGACTGCATTGTAATTTGAACTCATAAAACTAATGTTGCTTCATTGGGATTTTAATACATTTGTTACTTGAAATAAATCACCTCATTTTTCTAATCACTCTCTATTGACAATTTTACTAATTTGGTGAGATTATGATGTTGGAGTATGAAAAACATGTTGAAATCAGCTTTATGTCTAAATCCAGATGTTTAAACATGTTACAATACTATGGAGTGTGATGATTTATATTCTCTCATGCAGGTCATAGCATATGGCTTGGAGAACACTTAGGAAAAGTGGGCTCATGTGCTCACATTTCACTGCTGGAACTATTGACTCTAATTTGACTAAATTTACCAATGAAGTTTGATGGACTCACACAAAACTCTAGTCACCATTCTTCACTTTGTATTAAACTCTGCACCTAACTGCTCCTACTGTGCAGACCTCGTGCTATCAACAAGGAATTCTCAAGTGTACAGCCATTTAAACAGTTTAGGTGATGATTACATGGACATTTTAAATCTGAGTCAGTAAAAGAAATAAAGACACAGTAGACCTGATGTGAGTTTTTTTCCCCTTTCAGTTAGGAAAAACTGCTGAGAGGAATGCTACTTTGAAACTAACTAATTGGTATGCAGGCAAGAAAAATGACAGTCATAGTCCAAAGAAACAAAGTCATCGCAAATCATAAGTGTTTCAAATAGCCTTGCTGAGGGCACAAGTGATGATTACAATTTAGGAACAATATCGATATAAATGGAAGAAAACATGACATGAATTTAAATTTGAAAATTCTGAAAGTTATATTCCTGCAAGTTACAGCTACAGTGCCTTGTGGGAATGGCTATAGAGCAGCCTTGATCAAGAGTCATCAAACATTATGTAAACAATCCCACAGTAAATATTTTATGTCTTATAGGTCATATGGTCCCTGTGACAATAATTAAAGCCTGCTACTGTAATGCAGAAGCAGCCATAAAGAATGTTCAACAGAATGAACATGGCTCTGCTCCAATAAACATTATTTATAAATCAAGATGGCAAAAGCAATTATTCAACAATAAAACCACACAAAGGATGAAGTATATCTAAGGGACATGGGAACCACAAGAGCTCTGTCTCATCAAAGCTGAGATGATGAACAAAGATGTACATAAAGTAATATTTATTGTATTAAAATATAAAATAAGCATCATAGTCCATAAAGATATTGATAGGTAATCATAAATGTGAAGGAGATAAATCTCTCATGTATAATAATAAAAATAACTTATGTAACTAATTCATCCCCAAGGAAGTAGATAATAACTCTTTACTTCTAAGTGTGGTGTACATGGCACTTCCTTCTAAAAAGCACAATATAAGAAGGTGTCTTAGTTAGGGTTTCTATTGTTGTGAAGAGACACCATGAACATGGCAACTCTTATAAAGGAAATCATTTAATTGGGACTAGCTTACAGTTCAAAGGTTAAGTTCATTACCATCATGGATGGTGGCATGAAGACAGACATGGAGCTGAATGGAGAAGGAGTTAAGAGTTCTTTATCTTGATCCAAGGTAACAGGAAGTTAACTGTCTGTCTCACTGGGCATGTCTTGAGCCTCAAGGCCCACCTCCAAAGTGACACATTTCCTCCAACAATGCCACACACACTCTCTATAGGCCAAGCATTCAAACACATGAGTCTATGAGGATCATACTTATTAAAACTACCACAGAAGTGGAAGAAAAAAAGCAAGTTTACAAGTGAAGAAATTCAGCAAAGAGTACCAAATCCAAGGTGATAAAAAAATTTTAACAGTGATATACCAAAGTAACATCACAGAGTCTTCATATGACTTAACAGCAATGACCTTTACCCTCTGAAAATTTATAACTCTAGTTTAAATATGAGGTAAATGTCAAAATAATACCAGTATATAGATGTTCTATAAAATAACTGTCTAATACTCAAAACTGTCAAGATTTTAAGAACAAGAGATTGATAAGTGAATAGTCAAGAAGAGGCATGACAACTCAGTGATGCATATCGTGCTAGACATACTCCAGAAAATAGCACTTATAAAAACTAAGAAATTAAGAACATTTATATGCTTTAATTAATTTTTAGGTTGAAATTTTGTTGAAGTTAAAAGCAAAATTTGTATATATTCATCATAACCTAG
>PVIU01035525.1:0-10230 GCA_004026605.1 Ondatra zibethicus | reverse complement strand
GTTGTTTCCAGGTTCTGGCTATTACAAACAATGCTGCTATGAACATAGTTACACAAATGCTTTTGTAGTATGATTGGACTTCTCTTGGGTATATTCCCAAGAGTGGTATTGCTGGATCCTGAGGTAGGTTGATTCCCAATTTCCTGAGAAACTGCCACACTGATTTCCAAAGTGGTTGCACAAGTTTGCATTCCCACCACCAATGGATGAGAGTTCCCCTTACTCCACATCCTCTCTAGCATAGGCAATCATTGGTGTTTTTGATTTTGGCCATTCTGACAGGTGTAAGATGGTATCTCAAAGTTGTTTTGATTTGCATTTCCCTGATGGCTAAGGAAGTTGAACATGACCTTAAGTATGTTTTGGCCATTCGAACTTCTTCTGTTGAGAATTCTCTGTTCAGATCATTACCCCATTTTTAATTGGGGTATTTAGAATTTTAATGTCTAGTTTCTTGAGTTCTTTATATATTTTGGAGATCAGACCTTTATCTGATGTGGGGTTAGTGAAAATCTTCTCCCATTCAGTAGGATGCCTTTTTGTCTTAATGACTGTGTCTTTTGCTTTATAGAAGCTTCTCAGTTTCAGGAGGTCCCATTTGTTCATTGTTGCTCTTATTGACTGTGCCACTGTGGTTATACATAGGAAGTGGTCTCTTGTTCCCAAGTATTGCAGGCTACTTCCCATTTTCTTTTCTATCAGGTTCAGTGTGGTTGGATTTATATTGAGGTCTTTAATCCATTTGGACTTGATTTTTGTGCATGGTGATAGATAAGGGTCTAATTTCATTCTCCTATAGGTTGACATCCAGTTATGCCAGCACCATTTGTTAAACATGCTTTCATTCTTCCATTGTATAATTTTAGCTTCTTTGTCTGGATAGTAATTAGAGAAAGTAGTGGCTGAACTATTAAAATTATTTGTCAACTGAACTTTGCATAGTCTTCCTATATGAATAAAGGCATAGAAATAACATGACTATAATCTCACAAACTTGGCTTTTTATGGGAAACCAGCATTCCAATTCTATTCCTTGCACACCTATCAACCAAATTGGATTAGTTACCATCTCTTCATCACTCATCCTTCTCACTCCAAGACTGGGTCATTGTCAAAGGCAAGCAATATTGTTTGGCCTAAGGTGTAATGGGTGGAGAGTTTTGTTGTGAAGTTCAACTCCAAGGCAGTAGTGACAGGATCTGTTCCCACACATTTGGCAAGTGAGATGAATCTAGGGCCAGGTCATTGGGTAACTGCCTTGGGAGGTGATATTCCACTAGGATTCAGGGGAGAAGCCATGTGAGGATGAAAAATAGGTTTCACTGGGTCTGTCCTCTATTCCCATACCTCTAAGGCACATGGCATGTGTGTGGGATAGTGTGGGTTGTAGGAAGGATTCCTTCAGTGGTTGATAGCCTGGATCCAGGTTAGATTCCATCTCTTTTTACTCTTTAACATGATTCATATCTGCTCTCATTTCTGAAGGTCAATACACATGAAAGGAATTTGAAACTAGAAAAAAAGTGCTCCAAAGGAGCAGGTAAGAATGCTGCCTGAGGAAAGGACACTGATGTTTATATAAAATACCCAGAACAGCAATGCCTGCTGAATAACATCACACATGCAATAAGCGGGGACTGGTGTTAGTGTGGATTAGATTTATTTCTCTTTCCAGGAAGGTTCTCTTGGGAACTCTAAATGGTAAAAGCAGTGAACTTCCATATAAATTAGAGCAGGCCATAAGAAAATCTCTGCATATGCTATATTTTGGCCACTAGCCCCTCACCTTGATTTGAACTCTGCTTCATTTCTTTTGCCTGCTGAACCTGGACACCATGATCAATAATGGATTTGAGATAGGACTACATTGTCTGTTCTTGTACGCTATTTGACATATGTGTGAGCCATCCCCTCCATCAACAGTCAGCCCATTAAATAAACCCTCATCTGTGAACTCTTTTTAAAAAAAAAAGTCACTTGCACATGTGGAAAGAAAAAATTGTGTTAATGTACATGGCTTGAAGACAGAATGTCTAGAGGCAGCCCTATTTCCTCCTTTTGTATTGTGAATATATAGAATGCATTAAGTGTCACCCACCTCCACAGCTGTGAGTTCAGATAAATTGAGTAAAAGATTTCAGCACCTGAAACGTACTTTTTCTTCTTGGACTCGGGTGGATGAGTAAAATCTATTGAGAGAATATAAAGGAAAATCAGTAAGGATTATTTTAGAATAAATGTGACAAAACCACTCATAGAAATAGCCATCTAGATACTGATATGCAATATTCAGGAAACAGACATCTAGAGAAACATTCTCTGGGGAGGGTTCAGCAGCTCCTCACTCATCACTGTTCCACACGTCATCTACACCTCATCTCATCTGGATACCAAGTGAGGGTTTACGATGACATTTTCATACGTATACATCATTGTCCCTTGTTCATAATCACCCCTATATACTTCTCATCCCCCTTATATTCCTCCTACTTTCATTCCCTTTATATGTGAATTTATATTCTACATGGAAAAAGGAATGTATTTGTTTTTCTGAATCTGCTTATTTCATTTAACAAGATGATCGCCAATTCAATCTACTTTCTTGTGGCAGCCTTAATTGCATTCTTCTTCGCAGATAAATAAAGCACTGTCATGTAACTTTTTGTTTGTCTGTTGGGTACTTAATCTTGTGCCATATCTTGACTATTTGAATCTTATATTTCTTTATATTTGATCATAGACATATGACAGACATATTTCTTAAAATGTACAATAGTAAGTTTCTACCTTCCTGCTCATTGAATAGTTTCATTTTAAAGTTAGAAAACTTGAATTTGGGGCATGAGTTATGTTTTGAAATATTTAAGACACAATCAACAATATGCACTGTGATAAGGTAATTCTATCACACAAATCAGCATCTAAAGCAGGATGTTAATATCTCTGCCAGGAAAATATACATAGACAAAGATAATCTTGAGCAAAGTGGGTCAATGTGACCACCTTTTCCAAAGCCAGAAGTAAAGAAGATACCAATTCTTCAAAAGAATAAGGGTGTTGGGTCTTTCAATGTAAAATTGCCAGATAATAAATATAGAAAAAGTATATCATAGTCAGCTGACTTCACAGTTAATACAAACAAAATATTTCATGATCTGCATCTTGAAAATTTCAAGGGTTTGGCAGGTTCTGGTTAAGACAATTGGGATTCACTCTCTTGATTGTTTGCCTTTTGGGTTCCTAAGTCCATCACTCCCTGTGATACCTTAATCTTCTTCACTTCTTTAAGTAATTATCTTCTTATTGGAACCTATGCAAATAGAGAACTCAAGAATTTCAGTATCAGCACAGACTGACATTAATACAGAAAGCAACTTACAATTATTCACATACACTTACTCTATCACACATACATATGAACACTCAAACAGACTCACAAAAAAACTCACTCACCAAACACAACCACATAGTCACTAACACAAATGCACACATATACACATTCACACATATTCACACTCCTACAGACATATGTATTTACACACACTAAAACAGTCATAAACATACAGACACAAGACAATAATGGAGTCTGACACACTAAAATAAACATAAAATCACATATTAAAAATATACATACTCTGACATGCTCAAGTAAAACAGTTCACAAAATTACACATAACTACAATTATCTACACGATCATATACAATAACCACATGTGCGCATTATGCACAACAAACTCACACCAATAGAAAAGCACACTCAAATTTACACTTACATTCATACTAACCCACACTCACACAATCATGCAAAATCATACAAACACATTTAAATAATCACATAAATCCAAATGTTTATATTCACACACATAAACACCCTCAAATAACCATGTATAATAAAATATAATCATACATATACTCACACTAATAAATGCATAATCACACACATTCAACACTGATATAATCATACATATACTCACAAAATTGTCACACACAAATATATACTATCAACCAATCATTCACATTCAAACTCATACTGAGGCACACTGAAGACACACTAACAAATATATACATACACTCAAGCAATCAAACACCCATACAGATAAACACATATTTACATAAGCACTCACACTTACACAGACATCTACTAACATACACTCAAACACATTCACATGCTGAGGCACACATTTGCTCACTCACAAAGAAATGCCATGACAGACTGTGTTACATACAAATGCTAGCATGCTCATGTATTTTGAGATGCTCAGTTGTGAACTCACAAAATCACAATCACATGCATTTACACATATATACAGATATGCACTTACACTTTACCATATTACCACTCACATCCAAAATCTAATATACATACTCACTAATACTCACAACAATAAGTCACCTTCATAATACACTCATTCATATACTGTATCACTCTCACACTGACAGTAACAAACACACAACCATACATTCTCATACTCACATACTAACACAAACACATAATCATATGTTTTTGTGCCCTCACACTTCCACAAATCACATATACTCCCAAATTTTCACAAGTACATTCACACTCATAGATACATTTAGTCATTCACTCACACACACTTTCACACACACTGAAATGCATAACACTAACTTCATATACATATACATTTACTTATATTACTAGATAACTATTAAAGCATTGCAGTGTGCAATTAATATATATGTATATATATACATGTATATAATGTAATATATATTGCTGCAGCTATAATTTCCCCCTCAAGTCCCTTTAGCAAAAATATTCACTAATGCTATGCTAGATTATGCAAAACAGCCTATTGACTTAGGGAGGAGAGGTCAACACAGGCTGTATTGGCTAGTTTTATGTCAACTTGGCACAAGGTAGAGTGGTTACAAAGGAAGGAACCTCAGTTTAGAAACTGTTTTGGCTGTAGGGCATTTTCTTAATTAGTGGTTGATGGGGGAGAGCCCAACCCATTATGAGTAATGCCATTCCTGGACTGGTGATCCTCAGTTCTATAATCAAGCAGGCTAAGCAACACAGTAAGCAGCACCCATCCACAGCCTCTGCATCAGCTCCTGCCTCCAGGTCCCTACCCTCACTGAGTTCCTGACTTTCTCCAATGGTGGCCTAAAATGTGGAAGTGTAAACCAATTAAACCCTTTCCTCCCCAAATTACTTTTAGTTCTCACAGCAATAGAACCATAACTAAGACACAAGCCTAAAGAATTATCAATAATACATCTATTGATCAAGATTAGCTATGAGTCTACACATGGAGTGTGGACATCAGGGAAACCACAGGTCAGACGTTGAGAGGCTGTGGAGAAAAATATGACTGTACATGAATACGATAATGTAAGAACAAAGGATAGAATTTCAAAGAAGGTGAATGGAACAAGGGGAAGCAGATTAGGAATGCTTGCCCACAGAGATGGCCTGACATGGGTCCTAGTCTTTAAGGAACATGGGAGGCCCCAATAAGGAAAGAGGAAGGGAACGTGATTACCAACCGCACCAGCTCAAAACACGTAGATTCGGGATGTGACAAGAGGAAATCCTTCCTTAGATAGCTGGTGAGAATTATGCCAATTTTTCCCATGATATAAGGAACTGTTACAGAGTCTGTCACCTCTGAAGCCCTAATGTCCTTACTACACAGTCACTTTTGAGTATCCGTGCTATAGTAATTACTGTATTCATAGCCTTCACCAAAAGTTTATATAAATAGGAAACACATCTAAATTTCAAAACTGTATGTGACAAAATGGAGGAGGACATAGGATATAAATATAAGTGTAATATCTGAACTAATCAAAATATGTGGGATTTAGTAGAAAATTTATATAATTTTGATGTATTTTGAAAATAAAAAACACTTCAAATGAGATGTGTTAATTAGTTTGATTTTTTTCTTGGTAGTGTTAATGATAGCTTCATTTAATCATTCCATGATATAAATAGACATCAAAATATACTATCTGGGAGCAGATGCGCATACCTCCTATGTCAGCACTTGGAAACTAAGGTTAAGAAGTCCCTTAAGGTCGAAGCCAGCCTGGGCTACACAGTGACATCCTAAACAACCCCTAGCCTGGGCTATACAGTGAAGCCCTAACTACCATCGCCAGCCTCGGCTACAGAGTGAATCCCTAACCACCCCCAGCCTGGGCTACAGAGTGAGGCCCTAGGCACCTCTACTTCCAAAAAATCAGCAAGCTAGCAAATCCCATATAACACATAAATATATAACATATAATAATATTACTTCTCAGTTATCAATAAAATTTCAAATATTTTAATGATGTGATCAAGTAAAAATACTCATTTGTTTTATTTAAAAATTTTATTTTCTAGGAAGAAAGATATATATATATATGTGACTATATACTTGACATTGTACACACATTGCTTTAATTTATTTTCCTAATCACTGCTTTATTAATTTATCAGAGATGTCATTCATATCACCTCAAGTACACTATAAGGCAGACTCTAGGTTGTGAAATGAAGTCATGGAACGGGTTACTTACTTTCACGTTCAAATTTACCATTTGTCAGTAGATGACCTCAGACACTTCATCTAACCTCTATGCTTTCCACTCCTCCACATATAAAATTAATGAAAATCATACCATTGAGGTTTTAGAATTTTTATAGCTTAAAAACTTTGATTAACAATTTTAAATATTTAATTGTTGCTTTACCATATTCTTGGTACTTTTATAAAATGTTCTCTTTCTTATAATGAGTGTCTTTGTTTTCTAATATATACTGTTACTTCCCCTTTCAAGTTTTCTGACAAAAATATCACAATAGATGCTGCTAAATTCTGAGGTATGAAACAATTCAGCAAAGGTGCCATAATTAAATCCTGTACATGACTGGAGAGATGACTCTGATTCATTGTGATTGTGTTTCAGTCTCATCCATTATAATGTCTCTCTTCAAACTCTGATGTGATTTGTGGCTTCTACTTTATTTTCAGTCAAGCTTAAGGATCATAATGTTTTAGTTCATCATTTTAAGAATGACTCTGTTATCTTAACCATTTGTAGTGTTAGGATTGCTACTATTGGATGCATATCCAAAGTAATTCATATCCATATCTTAAAGAGGTATTTACACATTCAATTCATTGCTACACCATTCATAATCATAGTGATCAATGGATAGATGGATAAAGACACAGATTATGTACATAGATCAAATACTATGCAGTAATAAAAATGAAATATGAACTGTGTTAGTTAGCTTTCTGTCACTATACCAAAATACTTAAGATAATAAGCTTAGAAAGAAACATGTTTCAAGTGGATCATGGATTTAGAAGTCCAAGTATATGATTAAAGAGGCTTAAACTTTGAGCCTGTACCAAGAGAGGATTATGATGTAGAGAGTCCATGGTAGAATAGAATTATTTCCATCATGAGACAGAAAGCAAAAAGTGTCCTAGGGGATATATCCCTAGGAACTTAAATACCACTTTCTAGACCCCAGTTCTGAACCCCAATAGCAACACTGTGGAGACCAAGTCCCTTTGGAGGACATGTATTTTCCAAACTAGGGCTCCAACATCTGTGAAAACATGAGTGACCCTAGAGAGCATTACACTAAATGAAGTAAATTTTCATAGAAATACTAACATTATATGATTTCTCTTAGATATAGAATCATAGATTCTGTGGTAGTTAGGGGATAGGAGAAAGAGTTAGAGGATAGGAGAAAGAGTTAGGGGATAGGAGAAATATTGGCAGAAGTACTTACAAGAAGACTATAACTAGTTACAATATATTATACTTTCAAAAATTATAAAGAGTGGGTGTTACATGTTTTCTCACAAAAATAAATAACCATGTGAGGGAATGCATTTGTTAATTAAGTAAATTTATTTAACTGTATATGTACTTCATGTTGCTAAAGTTAAAAATCTATTGTGTAATCTGTAAATTCTCCTTAATTTGAAGAGTATTTATTGCCAACAGTGCTATATCTTTAATAAAAAGGTCTTTAAAACATACAGGAAGTTCTATGTATTTCCAGATATATTCCAACAGTCTACCTATTGTGTTAAATAAAGTATCTAGACAGCTAGCATTTATTATAATAAGATTTTCCCTGAATAGTAAAGTCAGAAGATTGAATGCAGAAAATAAATTATTAACCAGCTAGCATGTATTTCTCAGGTATTACTCATAACTTCCCCATCTGTCATTTCATAACTGTGTCTCACCTGTAAATTGAGCTTTGCTTTTATCAAACTCAGCTGGGGATTATTATATCAGGTTTAATGCTTCTAAAAACTGTACTAAATGTGAATTTATATCACAAATGGAAAATCTGAGAGTAGAGGACATTTTCCATGTGGCAGGCTCATAAAACTATCACTTTTAACAAACAACTTGAATTTAAGAGAAATTTGCAAAAAATCTTTTGAGCACATTCGCAGTCTTAGGAGGAAGTGCTAATATGGAATCTGTCTGTTCTGCTGCAGCTGCTTGATTTATGAAAGCATAAACAAGCCTGACTCATTCTGAGGAAGTCGTAATTACCATATGGAGCGCTAAACGCACAGACACTTCATAAGGACCAATGCGACGGCTTAAATTATAGTCATTATGCCATTCCCACTCTCAAGCCCTACGGAAAAAACATTAACTCTACTCAATACTCTTCACTATCAATTTCCCTGCATCTTGAGGATGTGGATATATCATGTACCAAGACACCTAATAAAATAGCTAAGTAAAAGCTGATTCACTAGATAATATTGAAATGACTTTCCGCCAAGGGTTTGATAGTGACATTTGTCAACATGTTTACTCTAGGCTGTACATTATGCTGTCAAGTAGGCATGTTCATAAGACTACTTTTAGGGGAGGTTTTTTGATGGTTCCATAATGGAATAAGAAAGGGAAATAATATATTGTGGTAAAGACATTTGCAATCTATTTCAATGACACTGTAATAATTGTTGCCATCCTAAAAGAAAAGAAAAGAAAACTTTGAAAACTGAGATAATATCTTAAGATGAATAGAAGTCACAGGAAAAATAAAGAGTAGTTATGCTTAAACTTCCTATCACAGAGAAACAATAGGGGAGATTCATGTTTTAAATACAGAGCATAACTAATAATGCTATCAAAATCAACTGCCTTTCTAAGTTCTATTCTTTAGGAGGTTGATAGAGGTTGGTATATATTAAATACATATTTTAGAAGATATATTCAAACATATCTAATGATCTGAATTATTTTTGCAATTATATAATTAAATACATATTCATGTTTAGGCAACTTTGTTAAACAAAGGTATTGAACATACTTCTGGCTAAATTCAGTATGAAAGGGTCAACATGGATCAATTTTCTGTGGCAACACGTTCTCTCTATAATTTATCTGCATTAGGTCAGTTGGTTTTCTCTACTAGGAGGGATTATAGGACTGAACTCAGAGCAAGGCAAAGGGAATCACAAAAGGGGAAATGCAGTTACAGAAACCCAAACCCATCCAGGTATCCAGGTGGTCCTCACGTGCCTGTGAGCTCTGCTTCTTGCAGTTGGCATGAACATCTGTTCCATAGTGCAAGGGTGTGAAGAAAATGACACAAGTGGTAGGCACTGACATATTCAGGAGAAAGGAAGTGATTTATTTTATATTAAAAATTGTTACTGTTGTGAAAGTAAAAGCACAACTTGAATATGCCTCTGTATGGCTTATACACATATGTGCATTTAAGAGAAAGATTGTATATTTTTATTAAATCATAACACAAAAATACAGGGCTCTGAAAATCTAATTACCACAATGAAGAAAAACAGGAGGCCTATAAAAACTATATTCCGAAATATGAGTCAGATCTACCAAGAGTTTAGAATAAAAAGAGGATAACCCAAAAAAAGAATATATTTACTAAATTGTTCTTATCATCTGGGAGTGTAAGTAAAGGAACTGAATAGCATTTATGAATTTAAAATCAAACAAAAGTAATTGGAGACTATGAAGATGATAAATTATCTGCATAATAATTTAAGAAATGAATGATCAGTTGCTAGAATATATAGCTGAAACTGAACACGTTAATGAAAATAACAGTATTTCTAACAGAACCAGTATCAATTATATACCTTGATAGAAAAGGTTCATGGAATATAAAAATAATCAACATGTAGTTGATTCTATATCCTGGCCATTGTGAACGTTGCTACTTGAATATGGAAGAGCAGCTAG
>PVIU01035524.1:0-10267 GCA_004026605.1 Ondatra zibethicus | reverse complement strand
CTCCTTCCCCCACCCTTCCTACCCCCACCTCTATCCCTGCTCCCGTGCTTCCAACTTTTGCCTGGCAATCTAGTTTGCTGCCAATTTCCAGGAGGATCTATATATGTTTTTCTTTGGGTTCACCTTGCTATTTGGCTTCTCTGGGTTTGTGAGCTATAAGCTTAGTGTCCTTTGTTTATGGCTAGGGTCCACTAATGAGTGAGTATATACCATAATCATCTTTTTGGGTTTGGGTTACCTCACTCAGGATAGCGCTTTCTATTTCCATCCATTTGCATGCAAAATTCAAGATGTCATTGTTTTTTACCACTGAGTAGTATTCTAATGTGTATATATTCCACACTTCTTGATCCATTCTTCCATTGAGCGGCACCTAGGTTGTTTCCAGGTTCTGGCTATTACAAATAATGCTGCTATGAACATACTTGCACAAATGCTTTTATAGTATGATTGGACTTCTCTTGGGTATATTCCCAAGAGTGGTATTGCTGGATCCTGATAGGTTGATTTCCAATTTCCTGAGAAACCTCCACACTGATTTCCAAAGAGGTTGCACAAGTTTGCATTCCCACCAGCAATGGATGAGTGTTCACCTTACTCCACATCCTCTCCCGCATAGGCAATCATTGGTGTTTTTGATTTTAGCCATTCTGACAGGTGTAAGATGGTATCTCAAAGTTGTTTTGATTTGCATTTCCCTAATGGCTAAGGAAGTTGAACATGACCTTGAGAGAACAATAACTAAATTTATATGGAAAAACAAAAAGCCCAGGATAGCCAAAACAATCCTATACCATAAAGGAACTTCAGGAGGCATTACCATCCCTGACTTCAAACTCTATTACAGAGCTGCAGTAATGAAAACACCTTGGTATTAGCATAAAAACAGAGACGTTGACCAATGGAATCGAATCGAAGACCCGGATATTAATCCACAAACCTATGAACACCTCATATTTGACAAAGAGGCTAAAATTATACAATGGAAGAATGAAAGCATTTTTAACAAATGGTCCTGGCATAACTGGATGTCAACCTGTAGGAGAATAAAATTAGACCCTTATCTATCACCATGCACAAAACTCAAGTCCAGATGGATTAAAGACCTCAATATAAATCTGACCACACTGAACCTGATAGAAGAGAAAGTGGGAAGTAGCCTGCAATATATGGGCACAGGAGACGACTTCCTATGTAAACCCCAATGACACAGACAATAAGAACAACAATGAACAAATGGGACCTCCTGAAACTGAGAAGCTTCTGTAAAGCAAAAGACACAGTCATTAAGACAAAAAAGCATCCTGCCGAATGGGAGAAGATCTCCACTAACCACACATCAGACAAAGGTCTGATCTCCAAAATATACAAAGAACTCAAGAAACTAGACATTAAAATTCTAAATACCCCAATTAAAAAGGGGGGTGATGATCTGAACAGAGAATTCTCAGCAGAAGACGTTCCATGGCCAAGAGATTTTCTGTCATTCTTAAGGTCTTTATGTTTCAGTTTTCCTGTCTAAAAACTTGGCTCATTGTTTCTTAAGGGGTTTTATGAAAATTAATTGGGGTTTTCTAGTATTGGTTTATTAATCATTGTAATTTTTAGTCATAATTGCTTGTTGGTAGGCAATAGTATCCGTCAAAGCATTTATAAAATGCTGACTTAGTATTAGTTATTACTATGATTTCTTGAAAGGATGTCAGTCTACCAGGGCTCAAGCAGAGGTTTCCAAAGAAGGCGTCTATAAAAACTGGAGGAATTACACCTACATGTCACCTTCACAGCATGACGGCACTGCTTAGCACATACCTGCTATAAAAACTGCCTTCCAGTTGATGGGGATTCAGAAATCCAGACGGTAGGAAAATGTGTACTTCTGCTAACAATGTGGTCTTGATAGGAGTGTGAGCTATACCAGACCCTACTGTTCCCACTCTCCACAGGCGGGTGAATCAGTGGCATGACCTCTCCACACTTGCCAGCACAGAGGAAGCAGGATCTTGCTGTGAGTGATGAGTTGGGTACTTGCAACAGGATCAAGCCCCTCGCCTCATTGTACCTCCTTCCTTATTTTTTTTTCTGTAAAAGGGGCTTGATTCACAGCTATGACCTTGAAACCTGCTTATGTAAAATATTATAAGTTTTCTTTGAAAGTCTAGTATAGTTAGTCACAGGATTCTCCTGAAAGACAAAAACAAAAAATCAAAAGAAAAATAAATACATTACTATTGCATGTAAATGAGTTTTCTAGAATTGGTACTGCAAAGATACAAATCACAGCTTTGCTATTCAGAATATTTCTATTTATAAGCAATTGAAATGCTCTCTATATCTTTCAGTCTCATCATTTATCTGAAAGATACTATGCATTCAGCCTTTCTAGCCTATTGTGATAACATATTGCTAAACAAGATAATATATATAATGAGAGTATTGAGATAGGTGTGCATACATGTCTAAATATGAAAGACATGACATGCATTTCATTTGTTTTTTGAGACTATGGATAGAAATGTAAAATACATGTGATGACTTTTCCTGCTGGCATCCAAGTAAAGGCCTTTATTGATGTTGATTTGGGAAAAAAAGTTGCTAGAAACCATGGGGAGTACACTCAAATTTACTTAGTATCCTTGTCTCTTGTTAGCTTTCAAACCAATAAAGCATAGGCAAGAAAAAAAAGTGACCAAAGGTGAACTAATAAATAGTTAAGATGAAAAGTTCTTCAGGAATTGATTCAAGGGCACCAGATGATCTGGGGAGATTTTCCACAGGAAAAATAGTACAGTGTTTTTTATGTATACTGTACACCTGTCAGCTAGCTAGTTTTTCAGTTATTGATATTAGCCAATACTATTCTATGATCTTTCAAAAAATATATTTGACTTTGCTGTTATATGATAACTAAAAAATAGAGAGAGAGGATAAAGAAAGCCAAATTAATCCCTCAGATGTTTAATTGAATATATTAAAAGGCTTATTTGATTTTTCCTTAACAGTGAAATTATTTACTTATGATTTCTATGTTATACCCTTATTTCTAACTCTTCTCATAGGCTCTAGGAAAATGGATCCATAGATATCCTAATAGTATCTAAAACACAATTTATTCTTAGACATCTTGGGCCTATTGAGCTTTCTTTGAAAATGAATCCTGTATATGGTTTCTATCTTGCCTTATATGACATTATTTCAATTATAAGGGTCTATGGGTCATGGTCCTGACTGGTTTCTCATTCAGGCTAGGTTGGTAAGAGTGACTGATGGTCTAATTGTCTCCTACACTAGAACATGTCTGCTATTCATCATGGACGTATGCCACCAAGGAACTACATCAACTTCAGAACCAAATTTTTAACGTACTTGAATGTCCCCTATGAGTTCAATACACACAAAAAGTATAGATATTTTGTCTTCCATCTTTGGACTTATTGTATTATTTTATATTCTCCATGCCTTTCTTTATGCAACATAAATCACAGTGACTATATTTTAGCTCTTTAATACGCATATGATCCTTAGTTTCCCCACCTTTTTAACTCTGTGTGAGTGGTTTGTTATTTTTTTCTGTGTCTCCACTTTGTCCTTAAATTCTTATCACTCATTTGTATCTTAGAACAGAAAATTCATCAATAAAATTTCAATATTTTTTTCTAATGAATATAATAAGAAAGACAGAGAAGCAAGATAGAGAGAGGAATGATGGAGACAAAGAGGGAGGGAGGAAAAATTAGATTTGCAAGTTTTAAGATTTTATGTCTTGAGAAATCATTAATTCTAACAGTGATCTCTTGAGTGAAGAGACCATAGAGCCATTGTCCTTATGTAAATCCCGTGCTACACCAATGTTGCTTTTTATTGTAAGAAGAGTAGCATCAGTGTGTAATATTTGTTCATAACTTTTATTATATACCCACATTTCCTCATTTCATGTTTGTTTACTCTCTCCTTCACAGGGTTGCTTTATTCTGTGCTAACTGCATTTTGAAATTTTAACCGAAATCCAGGCTGAAAATACAGGAGCTATGGATTTGTTAGGGATCAGGTATCTCTTACTGCTTGTAATGACATGTCTGAATGTCCATTTTGGCTAGTTTACTTTTGGCTCTATGACTGAATACAAAGAGGGTGTCAGCTTTGGAATGGATAGACCGATGTGTTCCTCATCAAATACTAGTGAAGTTCAGCCAACCCAGTCTAGAGATGATGCAGAACCTGGAGACCAGAACTAATGATCACCTTGGCCAAGCAGCTGCATACTTATTTTTATTGGGCATTGTTTAGTTTCTTCTGAAATGAATGCTTATATTTTAACCTGAAAAAAAGATAAAATTTACGCACTCCCTTTGATTGAGTGGGAGTCTGTGAAAATCCTTCTTTGTTCATGTCCTTCATGATATTCTTCATGGAGAAAATCAGGGTACCATGGATCCTCTGTTTTGACATTGTTCATCCCATGATTTTCTATCACTGGTCAAGATTATGGATTGAACAGGGTTATATATGATTTGCTTATGTACAAATAACTTATAGAATGAGCCTGCCATGGCTGCCTCACTTCTACCTACATCCCATGAGTCAGAACTGAGACATATAGGTTAATAAAACATTAAGAATGACTGACAAATACACACGAACTCTGAGCAAGTAATTTGAGACTACTAAATAGCCTATTTTTGTTGTTTGCATTTCTGAGTCAAGAAACAGGCTTTATATTTGTTCTCTGTGTGTGAACCTTGAGATTCATCACAGTTCTAGTATTTCTAAACAAAAGAATCATAAATTAATGTCTTTTCCACAGCAAGGTTAAATTCTGCTAAATCCAGTCTTACCAAAACTCCTCCTCAAACTGTCCATAGTCTCTTTTATTTTGTTGGTTTCTGTTTACCAACTTGTCTTTACTGCAAGACCTATTAAGTATTTACTTTCCCGAGTTCAGCAATTTTATGGCAATATTTCTAGCCCTGTTCTAGTTAACAGGCTGTCAACCCCTTGATAACAATCCCAATTTATCACTCAGCTGTAAATATTGTCTCGAGGCAAAGCTTGGCCTACATGGTCTAAGCCCTGAAGCACATTCATTTTTACTCATTCTAAATAAAACTTGAATTACTCTGTGGGTGAGGGTGGGTAATCAGGAAAAGGAAAAGACAAGAAAGGGGAGGAGGAGTGAAACTGGTGGTGTGGGTGAGGAATTTGCAAAGTTGGAAAGCCTTGGAGATATTTCAAAGAATGACTGAGTAAATTGTAGGAGACTACCCATCAGAAGATTTTGCAAAGTGAAAAACAAACCTGACATAAAGATCCAAAAGGACACCCAAGAACAAACAATGGGCCAGTTTTAACTGAGAAAGAAAATGTACAGAAGAGTTTATGGACTGGAATACAGGAAGAACCATGCCTAAGGGTAATGGAGTAGTATTGTAAACCTAAGAGAAAGAACAAGAATGCCAATGATACTAAGGATGTTTTAAAAATCCATAAGGAAACATTGTTTTATATTTACCTGAAGTTACATGTCATACATATAACTGTACATATGTAACCGTGCATACACACGATGATAATAAAGCTGTGTCACTTGGACTGAAAATACAGACTCCAAGAAACTTGAAAACCCCCAGTTCAAGTTGTTGGTTATGGGAGTCTGAGAGGTTTTCAGGATAGTAAAGGCTATTGCTGTTACTCTTGGTTGCCTCTCAGAAGTTGAAATTAAGTTCTGTTACTCAAGAAACCATAAACTCTGGACAAGCACTTGAAAGACTGACCTAGATCTGACCTGAAATATCCTCCAGGAGGACTAGCTTTTATAGTACCAGAAGGTGCTATGTCAATTACCAAGGGAAGGTGAAATAGTCCTAACACTGCTGTGCAGCCCATGAATAACAACAATGACTACTGTGACAAGATATCCCTTAAGGTTCACCAGTGGCATTCAAACCTCAATTGTAAGCAATCATTGTATAATTGGACTTAAGGCCCACATAACATGAAGGAATGATGCCTAGCACTGTAAACCTAGCCAACTATCCATGACTAGTGAGGATACAGATCTTAGAGAAGTTACTCCTCTCAAGAAGAAGTTTGAATGTAGTTGGCCCTTCATAATCTCATAGGTACTACATAATCTCAATAGTGGCACTATTAGAGGTGTGGATTTGTTGGAGTGGATATGGCCTTGTTAAAGGAAGTGTTTCATGTTGGATGTGGGATTTGAGGTTTCCTATGCTTAGGATACTGCCCATTGTACCAGTTGACCTCCTGTTGCCTTCAAGATGTAGAAATCTCTGCTACTAGTTCAGCACCATGTCAACCTGCATGCTGTCATGTTTCATGTCATGAAGATAATGTGTTGAACCTGTGAAAGGATAAGTGAGCCACCGCAGATAAACATTTTTAAAAAAAGAGTTGCCATAGTAATTGTATCTACTCACAGCAATAGAAACCCTGAGCAAGTCAGAAGTTGGTACTGGGAGTGGGGTGTCACTGTGATAGGCTTGATCATGCTTGTATATGAAGGAACATGGACCATGGGATTGTGACTAGAAAAGTGGTGGAATGTTTTTAGCACTCTTTGATAGGTCTTACCAGATGGAGCATGAAAGAGAGCCAGCAATGCTAAGAATTATTTAAACTGTGAGGTGGGGCTGGTTCAAGAGGTTTTGAGAAGAATTTTAATATGTCCCTTGTGATATTTTGGCAAAATGGCTGCTTTTTACCCTTGTCAAAAGAGTCTGACTGAGGCTAAAGTGAAGAGTTTTGTACTCAAGATTTTCATTGACTGAGGCAATCTCAAAACAGCCTAGTATAGACTCTCTATCCTGTGGTTATTAGTGGTAAATCTAATGAAGATTCATAATGAGAAGAAGCAAGCAGAGCAGGATAAACTATGAAATGTAAATTTTGAGGACAAGAAGGGCAACAGAAAATAGAATAGAGCTAAATCCTGTGTTCAATTTGATAAACAGATTAAGAAATTGAATAAAGGAATTGGTGACCTCAGAGCAAGATTGCACCCCGTTAAATTTCCAACTTGTGAAAAAAAATTAAAGAAAAAAATAGAGCTTAGTCTGGTGGGACATGCCTTTAGCCCAAGTACTCAGAAGGTAGAGGCTGGTGGATCTTTGAGTTTGAGGCTAGCCTGGTGTATAAACAAGTTTTAGGACAACCAAAGGCAGGGAAAGACAGAAAGCTGGTGAAGGTGTAATTGAAATAGAAGGTCATGTTCCAGTCCCAGCAAGCAGCAGAACTTAGAAGCTTTGGCCACGTGTTTCTGGGTTTAGAATTAAGGACAGAAGAAAGTAGTTATGGAATAAAGTTGCCGAGGCCAGGCATGTGTCACACGTGTCTGCGGATGGAGTCCTAGAGAGGCTATTGCATGAAGTTGTGAAGTTGAAGCATGGATTACCTTGTGGAAACCTAGATATTGGAGATTCTAGATCTGTGGGATACCTGCCAAAGAGAGTCGTGAACAGGGTGTGGAACGAGCCCAAGAAAAAAAAGTGTGTGGCAGTCAACAAAGATGAACTGAACTAGAGATCTGAAGAGCATTTTGACATCAGCTATGGAGAAAGATACATTTGGAGCTGCTCAGCTGCTTTGCAATCTTGCTTTGAACCAGTATTTCTTCATTATGCCCCCTTTCTTCCTTTTTGGAAAAGTAATGTATTTCTTGTACCATTATACATTGGAAGTATGTGATCTGCTTTTTAATTTTGACCTTTATTGGTGATTACAGTTACGAAAGTGCATGAATCCCAGAAGAGACTTTGAACTTTTTAACACTGTTGAGACTGTGATAGACTTTGGAAATTTTAAGTTAGACTAAACTAATTTTGTATTATGATATTGTTATAAGTGTAAGGGGGCAGGGAGTGGAATGTGGTGGTTTGAATGTAATTAGTCCCCATAAGCTCATAGGGAGTGACAATATTAGGAGGTATGGCTTTATTGGAGTTGGTTTTCGGAGGAAGTGTGACACTGTAGTCTCAGTGTCATGGTCTCTTTACAGCGATAGAAACCCTACGACACCCCACTTTCATAAACCAGTAAATTTCCCAAACGCATTCTCAGTACTTCTCCTTGTACGCACAAAGAATTGTAGCTTTCATCCCTACCAAAGTTCCTTCTCTTTGCAACAGATGAAAACTATTACATAGCACCAAAAGAGGTCAAAATGCAGAGATTAACTTGTAGGCAGAGGCTGCTCATTCTTTTCACAGCCACCCACACCCAAAATAATCACACAGCAACTACATTAATTGCAGTGTACAATGCCTGTCTCTACTCTATGTGCTACCATACAGTCAGGTGGGCCAACAGGTGAAAACCTTATCCTCTGATCCTCAAGGCAAGGCAACACATACTCGTGAAGCACAGATTTCAGTAACTCAAATCAGAAGTAAAGATCTCTAGCAGGGAAGAGCAGCTGGAGGCCAGGAATCCAAATGATCCCAACAATTAATGACAACACTTCTTGGCCAGTAGCTTAGGCTTCTTATGAACCAACTCTTACATCTTAAATTAACCCATTCCTATTATTTTGTATTTTACCATGAGGCTCATGGTTTACCAGTAAGGTTCTGGTGGCATCTGTCTCCTTCGGTGGCTACATGGTGTCTCTTTAACTCTGCCTACTCTCTCTATATCTCTTTCAGTCTGGTTATATTTTGCCCTGCTGTACGCCAAAGCAGTTTTATTCATTAACCTATAAAAACAACGCATATAGAGAAGGACATCTCACATCATTAACTGATCAAGGTGTGCTCAATACTAATTGATACAACCAAGACAAGTCCTAGACCTGTTTTAGAAAGCTTTTTTGGAAAAACTGATGGAACTATTGGAAGAGCTAGAGGATGAGGAAATGAATGAATTGTGCCTTCTAGAAATGACAGGGAAACTTTATCCACAATCCTTTAACAAAACAGCTACCTAAACAAGACCTGAACACGTACAATACCAGAAGGTATGCTAAAGTAATAGGGGGAACTCTCACAGGGTCCCATCCTTAGATAAAGAACTATAGGTCTCTAAGAACTACTGAGAGGAGAATTAGTCTTTTGCAGGGAAGAGCACACCACCAGTAAGGCCTTAAACGACGCATAAAATAACAAAATCTCTGTCAGCAGTGTGTGCATGCTCTTATGCATGTGCAAGTGTTTGCACATGTGCAACAATAATAATTAGAGAAATGAATTTGAAAGGGAATGATGGAGGAGTACAAGGATGTACATAAGGAATGATAAAGGGGTTTGAGGGAGAAGAAAGGGAATGGTGCAATTATGTTTTATTTTTAAAACTTAAAATATGAAATATCATAATGCATAGATGTATCCTGTGAAACATTTTGACTGTGCTTTTGATAAGTCAAATAAATTTTATTATTTCTAGTAAGGCAAAAGAAAAAAAAATGAAATGTCAATGTGAAGCAGAGGCTTGTAAGCCCAGACAGCAACTGGCAAGAAGGGTCCCAATCATAAGAATTGCAAAAATTTAGAGCTTTTCAAAAACTTGGACACACCTTAAATTAAAATATGTAATGCATTTTCCTTATCTTAAACACAACTTTACTAAATTTGGGGATGGATTGTGGTCTAATTATTTCCAGTGCACTTCATTAAACGGTGTTGTTAATATACATTTGATGTCAGTTGTCATTTTTGTCAAATTCTCCATCTTAAACATCAGTTCCCTGACTTTTTCTATTATTCTAGCCTTTCTACCATGTGCTCATGTGGGTGAGTTCTTGCCTAATCCTTTACTGACCACAGAATCACAGTTTTGTGTGAAACAGCCCTGACTGCTTTTCTTCCTATCCTTACCTTGGTTTCAGGCTGTTTCCTCTGTTAGGAAAATTCCTGTATTATATTTGCCTCCACTCTGCTCTTACCTCTTTTTGTAGACTAAATTATTTATTACTCTAATGGCAAGAACTAATATTGTAGTTGGTATAAGCAAATAGACATAACTGGTTTTTTGCTGGTCAGGCAATATGTCTTTCTGTTGTAGGTGGTTTAAAAAAGCTATGACTATTGATGATTATTTTACAAGTAATGGATTTTTATTTGTTTAACATTTCAAGCTCAGAAGCTCCAGGGGTTGTATTTGAAAGTCTAGAGTGTCAGAGACCTAGTTATGCTTTTGGTCTCCTACAGTACTAATGCTTTACCCTCATCTTCATGCCCCACCCCAAGGTAGCTCATAGTTACAGCCTCTAGTACAAAGTAGAAAGATGAAAGGCACTGTCTCATTTTCCTAAGGG
>PVIU01035523.1:0-10234 GCA_004026605.1 Ondatra zibethicus | reverse complement strand
TGATTTCCCTCTCGGTTTCATTATCCTTTGTGTATAGGAGGGCTACTGATTTTTTTGAGTTGATTTTGTATCCTGCCACTTCACTGAAGGTATTTATCAGCTGTAGAAGTTCTTTGGTAGAGTTCTTGGGGTCACTTATGTACACTATCATATCATCTGCAAATAACAAAAGTTTGACTTCTTCCTTTCCAATTCGAATTCCCATGATCTCCTTATTCTGTCTTATAGCTATTGCTAAACCACTCTTCTAATGGGTTTATAAAGTCTTCTCCTTGCATTATTATCTTTACAGAACAGTGTTTGGTGCTTCTGAAATGACGTGGTTGGTGACAAAGCTTGATAGTTGAGCAGTCTATGTTTCTAATATTCTTTCTTATCTCTTTATGGAAATACAGAAAATCTGCATTTACCTGAACACACTGGTGTTTGGAGCTCTGAAACTGGACGAGGTCAATATCTGGAAGTGATACTTGCCATTTCACAGCGTAGCTTTTAGTGATTTCTAACAGAATGGGTTCCTGGAACATGCTTCACAGATCCCCAATCCCCTCACTGTCTTGAGTCATCAGATCATGTGTTTATCTGTTGCAAAACCTGCATTCATTATCTGGAATAATAACTCCAAAAAACAATAAAATAAACTGGCAGTCAAGTGTTCCATCAAGTTTGGTCCTGCTAAATATTTTCATGTTGGTTGATTTCACTCCTAATGGAACACAAGTGTTTACAGCCCCTTGCACACTTACCAATAGTCTGGGAATGTGGCAAATATGGAAATGCTCATCAATACTCAGAACAATTGTGCCAGTGGGCCAGGGATTGTCACTCTGTTTACCTTGATGAAAATCTTACTCACAGACAGTTTTTTCTTTGTATTTTTATGCTTTTGCCTGAGGGATTTTGCAAATGTACATTTTGTGTTGATTCCTGGCACCTACAAACCTGTACCAGAGAGATGGTCATCTTGTACAGTTTAGGCAAGAATAGACCTTTTACAAATCCTAGGCCTTCCTTAACAATGCACAGTGAGCTTTGTCTTGTGCATGCACATCGGTCAGTCTCACCTGTAGCTAGTTTGTTCACCAATGTTTTTGTAGGGTAAAAAAAAATTGAGCCACATAAAGATATTTAAATATGTGGGTAGGTTTCCTGCACTGTGAATGCATGTTCTTGGGTCAAGTGACCTATGTGGCCACAGGAAGAGACTGTAGTGCACCTCACTAGTGATAGGAAGGAGAGTGGCCTGAGTGGAATCTGCAGTGGCCTTGGGGCTGGCAAGTCTGATTGCCAAGTCTTTACCTAAAAACTGTCAGACGTATACCTCGGGAATCAGTCCTTGAGGGTTCTGATATGTAAGGTGGTAATAAGCATTTCTGCCTCCCTCCTCCATCTGGTTGTGTTAAATTGTAAACAGAAAACACTCGTGAACATACTGATGATGTGTTACACCAGGGTGCTATTATGGTTAATTTAGGATCATTAATGAAGTGTCATACAATAAACTTGAAAAAGCACAAATGTGCATGTTTAATTCCTTGGGAAAGAGACAATGTAGCAAAACTATAGGAAAGGAAAAGTTCTCCACACCCCACACTGAGGATCACCCTTCTTGACACTGTGGCATCCAACTCCTATGGGATCTAACCTCAAAGTCTCAAGCACCAGTTTTGGGTCTGAAGAAACCAGCTCCTTTAGATGGAGAAAATCGATAATTTTTTTTTTCTGGAGAAACTTTCAAGGGGGGAAAAAGCATCCCCTATGCAGACAGAAGTCACATGATACAGATCATACAGTTTTTCCTGAGCTGGATTTAATTAGAAATTGCTGGAAGTATTTGGCATGCGGGCAGCTGCTGTCAGATCTGCACAGCGTTTCCCAGGCCTGTAACAGCTGTCTGTAGTTTTATTTCTCTTTCCAACTAGACCTATGTAGAAACCTGTTATGTTCTGGCATGACTTTGCAGTTATTCTCATGAGCTAATCAGATCAGCTTAGAGAATACATGAAAAGATTTG
Source organism: Ondatra zibethicus (assembly GCA_004026605.1). Lineage (NCBI taxonomy): Eukaryota > Metazoa > Chordata > Mammalia > Rodentia > Cricetidae > Ondatra > Ondatra zibethicus. The sequence continues at coordinate 8,220 of PVIU01035523.1, read as the reverse complement.
AGTATTTTATATCTAAATAATCCTTTGCCCTCGTCTTGGTGAAGCTTTCTGGGTGTGCTTTCAGTGTGAGCTTGTGAAAAGTTTTGCAAGGAAAATATTCCAAGGGCTGGGGAGATGGAGATAGCTGAGTTCATAAAATACTAACAGTACAAGCCATGTGGACCTGAATTGGAGTTCCTGCTCCCAGTATAAAACAGGATGTGGTTGTGTGCCTCTGTAATCTTAAACCTGGGAGCTGGAGATAGGCGGTCCACGGGGGTTCACAGGTCACCTGGTCTTACCCAGTACATAAGCTCTGGCTCAATGAGAGAGTCTGTTTTAAAAGATAGGCTGGACAGTGATAGAACAAAACACTGGAAATGGATTTCTGGTTTCCATTTCCATGCTCACACACCTGCATGTATAGAATATCCCCCATATGCACTCATATAAACATGTGGGCACACAATCCCCATACATACATATTGACACACAATTAAAAACAGGTAACTAAACTCTTCAGCATACTCTGAAAGTGGTTGAAGAGGTCTATTCAGTTTTCACTTGTAAAGTTTGAATGCCATTAGACTCATGTGAGCTGCTACATTCTTTAATTTAGGAGTTTGGATGTGATATTAAATATAATACAGCAGAGGAGGAAGAGGTCTTTGAATTTGTACTTACTGAAAATCCAGATGCCCAGTGACATGAAAGCTCTTGCCTTAGGTCACCACCATGCAAACCAATGGGTCATCATGGTTGCAAGAAGGGAATGGATATCTCTCCATGATGCATAGTTACTAAGAGGGAAAACACACTCTAAACACATGCTTCACTGGTGATCAATAACGTCATACAGTCACACAGGGATATGCACAATGTGCATAGTGTGAGAGAAAGGACCTTCTCTGAAGATTTATGGCCACTACTCTCTGCTTCTATAGGAGTGGTACCAACTGTTGCCATTTAAATCTTCTATCCCAAGAGCAACTCTAAATATGGATAAAAAGGTTAGAGAACTTTTTTTTTTTTTTTAGCACTCTTGAATTTTGGACTTTGCTCAGACCTATGAGTTTATGGCCCTGTTCTCAGGGCTATTAGTTTTGCTTATTTGTCTGTTTTTTTCCCCACTGTCCACCTTTGAGCAGGGTCCCCTATAGTCCAGGCTGGCATCAAGCATGCTATAGTTCAAATGATTCAAAGGTTTCCTTGAACCCTCAGTCTTCTCAAATCTATCATTTCTGTGATGGGATCACAGGTGTATACTATGTCTGGTAGTATTTTTGTATCATTTTATTTAGTACTGTTGGGGAATGAATCCAAGTACTCACATATCCTAGGTTGCCGCTCCACTGATGAGCTGCCATCCAAGCCTGACCAGGAGCTCTTCCTACCTTTCTCTCTTACTGTGGTAGTTTAACCAGCACAAGGAAGTGATCCTTTTAACGATCCCTGAAGATGGAGTGTGCCTATTCATTCCAGCTGCTGTATTAGAATATCATAGACCATGTAGCTTACAAACCATACAAATCTTCTATCACATTTACCCTATAAAACCCATACAAATTTACTTCTCACATTTCCAGAGGCCATGAAGTCCAAGACCAAGGCAAGCTCAGCATCCAGTTAAGCACTGCTTCTTTTCTCAGAGTCTCGAGGGTCTACTTAGGAGTGGAAGAATGAGGAAGAGGAGACTGTGTAGGAGAGAGGAACCCAAACTAATTACATATGAAAAAGTTATATAGAAGCTTACTAGGTTATAAAATAGTTAAAGAACATAATTTTAAAAGAATGTTTCAACAGAGATACCATATGTGGTAATTTGAATGCAATTGGCCCCCATAATCTTATAGGGGTTAGCACCATTAGGAGGTGTGACTTTGCTGGAGTTGGTATGGCCTTGTTGGAGGAGTTGTGTCACTGGGGCATGCTTTGAGGTTTCCTATGCTCAGAATACCACCCATTGTCTCAGTCAACTTCCTGTAGGACTCTCAGCTACTGCTCTAGGATCACGTCTGCCTGCATACTGCCCTGCTCCCTCCCTTGATGGCAATGGACTAAACCTCTGAAACTGTAAGTGGGCCACCCCAATTAAATGTTTTACTTTATAAGAGTTGCCTTGGTCTTCACAGCAATAGAATCCCTATTTAAGACAGAATTTGGTACCAGGAGTGGGGTATTGCTGTGACAGGCCTGACCATGTTTTGTTTGGAGTAATATGGACTTTGGAACTATGAATTAGAGAATAAGTGGAACCTCTTAAATACTGCTTAATGGGCCATTCTAGGAGGAGCATGGAAGACAGTGGTGCTTAGTGTGATTTGACAAACTGTGGGGTGCTAACTTAAGAGTTTAACAGAGAAGAATTTTGGTATCTTGTCTAGAGATCATTCTTGTAATATTTTGGTGAAGAAAGTGACTGCCTTTGCCCTTGTCTACTGAGTTCACTTGAAGTTAAAGTGAAGAGTTTTGGATTAATTCCATTGGCAGAGGAAATCTCTAAACAGCTTAGTATATATTCTACTGTATGGTTACTAGTGTTCATGCTTATAAAGGTTTATAATGAAAAGGAGCAAGCTGAGCAGGGTAAATTACAAAATGCAAATTTTGAGGAGAAAAAGAGAACCAGGAAGTAAAATGGAGCTAAGTCTTGTGTTCAAAGCAATAAATGGATTAAGAAATGGAATATAGAGAGTGGTGACCTCAAGACAAAATCCCACCCAGCTAAGTTTCCAACTTGTGAAAAGGAACTAAAGAAAAATTAGAGCTGGATATGGCGGGGCACACCTTTAATCCCAGTACTGGGATGGCAGAGGCTGGTGGATCTCTGAGTTTGAGACTAGCCTGGCCTACAGAACAAATTTTGGGACAGTCAAGCTTATACAAAGAAAGACAGAAAGCTGGTGAAGATGTAATTGAATGAGGGGCCATGTTTCAGCAAGCAGTTTAGTAAGGAGCAGAACTTGGCAGGTTTGGCCACGTGGTTTGAGCTTTAGCGTTAAGGTAGAAGAAATGGGTCATTGAATTTGCCTCTGTACCTCAGGAAAGCTGCCAAGGCCGGGAATGTGTCAGGGTGTTCCTGAATGGAAGCCTAGTAGAGAAATGATTGTGTGAAGCTGTGAAGTTGAGGCCCAGATTGTTTTGAGGAACCCAAGATGTTAGAGATGCCAGAGTCATTGGATACCTGCTGAGCAATGCTGCTAACAGGGAGTGGAACCATCCCAAGCAAAAGAAGTGTGTTGCTGTCAACAAAGCTAAAAGGAGTTGGACATTTGAAGAGTATTTTGACAACAGACATGGAGATGCAGAGTTTGGAGTATGCCCAGCTGGCTTTCAGTCTTGCTTTGGTCCAGTATTTCCTTGCTATGTTCCTTTTCCTGTGTTTTAGAATGGTAATACATATCCTGTGCAATTGTATGTTGGAAGTATGTGATCTGCTTTTTTGAATTTGATTTTTACAGGTGATTACAGTTAAAAGATTGCCTGAATCTCAGAAGAGACTTTGAACTTTGGACTTTAAAACAATGTTGAGACTGTGAGAGACTATAGGGACTTTTGAAGTTGGACTAAATAAATTTGCATTATGATATTATTACAAACTTATGGGGGTCAGGGAGTGGAATGTGGTAGTTTGAATGTAATTGGCCCCCATAAACTCATAGGGAGTGACACCATTAGCAGGTGTGGCTTTGTTGGAGTGGGTATGGCCTTGTTGGAGGAAGTGTGTTACTGTGGGGCAGTTTTTGAGGTTTCCTATGCTCAGGATACTACCCATTCATTGTCTCAGTCAACTTCCTGTTGCATATATAGTGTAGGCCTCTTAGCTACTGCTCTAGTACTACATCTGCCTGCATGCTGCCTTGCTCCCTCCCTTGATGAGAATGGACTCAGTCTCTGAAACTGTAAGTTGCCACCCCAATTAAATGTTTTACTTTATAAGAGTTGCCATGGTTGTGGTGTCTCTTCAGAGCAATAGAAACCCTACTAAGACACCATGAATGGGTGAATGATGTTGCTCACAGGAGCCATAGGTCAGCAGAGTCACACCCATCCCAGGTGTCAACTGCCTCCGTATGAGTTGTTGGTCATGGAGATTCCACAGACTCCCCAGACAATCCACGTTACTTACATTGTTATGGTGCTCACCATAATTAGACATAAGACTTTGTTGCTGAAGGTATAACATACTTTGTTTACAGTACAAAGAAATCAAAATGCTGGAAGCTGAAAGCTTTCTCCCTATTGGCTAGCTTTCAGCGTCAGAGGCTGCTATGCAAGCTGGTTTTAGAGTAACTAACACTCTTACTCAACTGTGAGTTAAACTATTAACCTGCCAAATGTGCCCACTGGTGCAACAGTAACATAATTGTTATGCCCCATCTTTTTGGTTGGATTTGAGGCCTGCTCTACAGAAGGCAATTCATGCCTGTTACTACAAGTCTTGCCAAAATCCATGTCTAGAGAGGACATGGAATCTACGGGAGAACCTATTATTGTTGCTTGGCCAAACAGACATGATATCAAAATGTCTTCTAAATGTTAATATTTATTCCTGTAGACTACTGTTACTCTCAGCCTCAGTCATAGAAGCATCTCTTTGTAGTGAACAATTAACCAAAGTGCTAAGCATAAGCAGCTATTGTGTTTTTCCCTCTAGCTAGGACATCTATAATATGCTCCACCCCAAGGCTCGGGGAACATCCTCAGAAAGAGGGTATGGGTAGAATGTAAAACCTGGAGGATGTTGAAGAATGCAATTAAACTCTGTCCTCTGTACATGGCATGGCCATTGTATTCATGAACTCACAACAGATGTGGTTACTGATACAAGAACTAGACAAGATGGGAGCCATCGACATCCGTTATGGAGGGCCGAGTAGCTCCTGAGATCCTAGTATTCCCTGGTACAGAGGAGCTGTGTGTAGATTGTGGTTGGTGGACGAGAAGAGTGGCTTAAATACTGTTAAGTTGCTTATGCTCTAGTGAATGACCCCTCACCCAAGCTCCTGAATGCAACACCAATTTAACAACAATAAAAACAAAACAAAAACCCACAAAAATAGAAGAGGAACTTGTAGGGAAGAAGATAAGAATTCAGCAGGAGTGGGAGTGAAATGACAGGGGTAACAGGGAGCACATGACCAAAATATATTACATACATGCATGAAACTGTCAAAAAAATACATTTTAAGAAAGTGTTTACTTGATCTGCAAGATTGTCAGTTGATGGAGCAATTGGATGCCAAGTGAACAGGAAGAATGAACAACTGCAATTGCCTGAAACTGAAAATGAGCTGGGACAAACACCAATCAAGGAGATGAAGGAGAGACAATAGAATTTCCAGGAAATACGACATTCTTGAGGGTTTGTCAGTCTTGCATATTCTTAGTTGGCTGGAGGTTACATGTACACACAGTAGAGTTCAGAGTCATTCATGCTAGCATTCACACATCCCTGGCAGATGGACCTGAACACAGGTTCAAGGGAGTTGGAAAGAGGGAGCCCGTGGCCAGCTCCTCAAAGTCTCATATACATTGCCTGGGTCTGTGGACTCCATTCAGTAGGCAATGGAGTGTTAGCATTAGTGTTAATGGTCAATAAAGCGTTGTTTTCTCTGAGCTCATGCAAAAGTTTTACCTTCCAAACCATAACATTAATGTATGAACAAGATGACATGGTGTCTATAGATGGAATCTTTTGAAAGTTATTAGAGTTAGAAAAGGATATTAGTAAGAGCATAGTGCCCCACATAGATGAGTTTATACTCCACACAGAGAAAGGTATGTACTGGATGCAGTCCCAACTAATCCAGAGGTAGGAGCAGTAGAATCACTTGGGTCTACCAGTTCTAGGCTAATGTATGCTGCGTTGATTGCAAGTCTGCATAAAGTTAGGCATGAGTTGGGTAACCTACAAGGGGTGGAGACCTCCAGGTTGGGCAAGGAGGGGCAAACCACTGTAGTTCAGCAATGGAGAAGGTCAAAACTTTCATGCTGATCATGAGAACATGTACTCATTTTGTTATGAAATAAAAGTCATGTGCCTTAAACTGTGATACCTTGTTCTGTCACCATACAAGTACACCTGAATCCTCTGGGGAGAGAAGGAGGGTATACAAGGTGAAAATACTTGACCTGTAGCTTAGATGTGTTTCATTAGAAGCATCAAGTTTTGGACTCAGGAACTGGTCCTTTTCCAAAAGGAATTGCAGAACATTGAGTTGCATTCTGGCCTTGTAGATTAAGATGCAGAGAATTAAATAGCAAAATGCTCATTCAGGCTAGAAAATATGAAATTACGAAGTAAGAAATTGATCAATCAGATATGGAAGATATTTCTGAGTTCAGCCACTTCTACTACAATAGGTAAAATGTTTGTCCATTTCGGCAGCACCAGTTTCCACGCTGTATGATTAAGTGTTTGCATGCATATATACCATATCAATTTTGCAATTCACAGGTAAGGTCATCAATATTTAAAAATGAGAAAGCACATCTTCTAATCACCATGAATGTGACTACATGATTTATGATACAGAAACACTTTTAAAGTTAAAAGGAAACACTAAGATAACTTTTCAGGTAGTCAGTTATTAAGCTGCATATCGATTTTATTCAACTAGTAGACCTACATACAGCTTCATTTACAATAGCTTTTATGAAGAAGAATAATGCAAAGAAAAAGGTAATGTATAACCATGTGTATTATATTAAAAAGAAAGCTTTTTATTAATCATCTGAAAATCAAAGCTAGCAGGAATATAATAGTTACTCATGGAAAAATCTCGCCACAATTCTTATTTTAGGGCTCTTTGTAATATAACACTAAAATTTTTCCACAGAAACTTCTATTTCATTATGTTATTTTTCTATAAAATTATAAACACTCTGTAAAGTTATATACTATCATTAGCAAGCTTATCTATGTTGATATACTTAACATTTCTCTGCATATTATAATACTGTTTGTTTAGAAAACTATCTTTATTTGAAAGTAAAATTATCTGAAAATTCAGGACAATTTGCTAAATGTGTGACTTACCAATTTTCACTCTTTTCCATGCCAAAATATGTAAGTATTTGACCCTAATATTTTTGCTTCCATATAGGTTTTTCTTTGCACAGTTTTGTATGAAGACATGTTAGATTTTCTGTGTGTTTCATCACAATTGATACTTCAAAATTATAAACCTTCTGATTTCCCCAAATTTAACAAAGAATAGATAGTGTGTGTCATCAAAGAGAGAATGTCATTAAAATGTCATATCCAGAACTGAGTTATTCTGTAGCTCAACTTTAGACAACAGTAACCACTGTGAAAGTGTCCTACGTGGCAAAATAAGACAGCTAAGCTCCTCCTCCTTATAGAGAGCATGATAATACAAATTAGAATCACCAGCTAAAACAACAACAAAGCAATTATAGGGCTAACTAGGAAGGGGAACTGAGGTATACACTGTGGTTGGAAATATGAATTAGTTCTATACTATAATGAGGTAAACATAGTTAAGGATAGTATACTTCACTTTACTGTAGCTACAAGAAAGGATTTTGAATGTTCTTGACACAAAGGGAAAATGGTAGCTTGAGTGGATAATAGGATAATATGTTAGTTACTCTAATCTGATCATCAGATACTATGCGAGTATATGCAAATTCACACATTATCGGGTATGCCTTGCACATAGTAGGGCAAATGGAAATGTGAATTGAATGTTGTAATAACACATGACCAGGCAAATCCAGGGCCTACAATTACCTGACATAGTGAGTCCCTCTCCTTTCCTTACAGTTGAAAACGAAGCTTAAGGCAGTAGTGAGTGCCAGATCTCCAAGACGTCCCACCAAGTTACTGTGTCTCATAAGAAGGGCTTATGAGTTTGGCCTTATGTCCAGTGTCTGAGTCATTGGAGAATCCAGACGATCAGTCAGAAGGTGCTTTTGATCGTGGACAGAATGCACTTTCAGGAATGGACATGCTAATAGCCCCCATCCAATTTTCTTGCTTAGAAGGTGTTTTTAAGCTCTTTAAAATGAGAAATGGGCACACCATCTCAATGGGTGGACGAATCCCTTGCGGTTCTGACTTCTGTGTTCATCTTCTCCCTCCTTCTGCTCTTCAACTGGGCCTTGGGAGCTCAGTCCAGTGTTCCAACGTGGGTCTCTGTCTCTATCTCCATCCGTCGCCGGATGAAGGTTCTTCTGCTCTTCGACTGGACCTTGGGAGCTCAATCCATTGCT
>PVIU01035522.1:0-10235 GCA_004026605.1 Ondatra zibethicus | reverse complement strand
CAGGAAACTCCCTGCTGGCTGGCTAGAAAAGCCATGGGAGTTGGGGAATGACCCCTGGGTTTTTAACCCACTGGGAAGGTCCTAGAGAGTGGGGCGTCCAGCGATGTGGCTGTTCACTCACCTCTTAAGTCCCCTCAGTATTGGAGCAAGCTGTGCTTCAGAGTTCCACTGAGATTGCAGGCAAATATGTGGGTTTGGGGGCGGGGTGTAGCTAGTAGCTTGGATGGGGGCTGGGTGGGTTGGGAGGGAAGCTTAGCAGCAGGAAACTGTCTGCTGGATGGCTAGAAAAGCTGAGAGAATTGGGGAAGGGGCCTGGGGTTTTGTCCTGCTCAGGAGGTCCTAGAGAGTGGGGTGACCCACCATGTGGCTGTTCACTCACCTCTTAGGTCCCCTCAGTATCGGAGCCTTATTTCCTGGTTATTACACTTGTACATGACAGATTGGCTTCTATCACTGAGTGAGCAAATTTATATCCCCTATTGGTTTTGTTTCTCTGGATAACCCTGATCATTGTTGCCTGGGGTAAGTGCTATCTAAAAGTTATTTACACATATATTTTATCTATTATTTGTTATTTCTGTTAGGAAATTAATCTGGTGCTTTTGTTCAATTTTGCCTGAAAGCAAAAATGTTGAGTAGTGGGTTATTTTCTATAATTCTAAGGGAACATTTGTATATCATAAAAATATTTCAGAAAGAATTTATGTCTAGTCTAACTGTAGTCCTAGATTGAAAAATAAACTCGAAAAGCCTGAAAACACACAGGTATTTTTTACTAAATAAACTAAGCTACAATAGCCTTTTAGGCACAAAAATACCTTCCAGGCTTTTATATGGTGCTGCCTTTCTCATTACCTTTTTTCATTCTACCAAAGCCACTATTTCAAATTATCATAACTGATATTTGCTATTTTGATTATAATGGAAATACACATGATCCCTAAGTTATGATAATTATTTAGGATTTTTCAACTTCACAACAGTGAAAAAGCAATACATCTGTATTCAGCATAAACTGTACCTTCAGCTTTAATTTTGGTGTTTCCTTGGGCTGTAGGTATCTTGTTTCATATTCTTTGGAGATACTAAGCATAAGTCAAGGATCCTCTCCAAATAAAAACTCATGGAATGAGAGGTAAGAGTTTGGCATTCAATGCCTTCATAAATTTGCCCTCTGGATCTTTTGCCATTATTTTGACCTATTCTAATCTTTACTCTTTCTGGCATATTTCTATTTTGCGTGAAAATTTCTGGAAATACATAAGTAATTTGAGTATCTTCTATTTTCAACTTTGTAGTCTTGTGCCAGGCATCCCAAGGCCCCTCTCCTGATCCACTTCCTCAGCTATGTTTGTATCCACTCGCCTAAGGCCATAAGGAGACCAAATTCATTAGTCTTATGGCAAGCTTGAGGTTCTCAAAAGAAACATTGATGGAATGTTATCAGATCAATAATATATGGAAGGAAGGAACAAATTGCTAATGCAGTCCAACCAAGTGATAGTGTCACATTCTCACATTTTATGTAAAGACAGGAAACCATATTTTTTTTGTCTTCTCAATATGAGGATTTTCTTCTTGTGGATGCATCTTTTAACTTAAAATTTTGACATGTTTTCCCCCTCATATTTATGGATTGTATGAAGTAGAGTCTTAAAATGGCTTCAAAATGGTATTTCTTATTCTTGGGCTTTATTGATAATTCCTTGGTGTATTATATATCTGTTAATGAGTTATAAAGAATAGATTTACTATTTTTTATTTTAATTTAATACCACTTTGGGAAATAGGGAAACTTTGTCTCAATTGTGATATGACGTAGACTCTAGACATGCATTAAGCTCAGTTCATGTCAGTTGGGATCTTAGCAGGTAATAGTATTCCAGAAATCAAATGTTTTAATGACAGGACTAATTACAGAGATGTGGGCTTGGTTAAGAAAACCAACAAAGGATGTTGAGGCATTTAGATACTTGTGAGAGGAAAACCATTATTATTACTCTTAGGCCTGGAAGGGGCAATGAGAAAATGCCACATTATGGAGTCACAGAATAAGACAGGTGGCAGCTTTATGACAGGAGACACAGTCACAAAGGAACACAGCTATGTCAAGTGAAGAAACACACTAACCTCTGTCTACTAGCATTCTTTTTTCCTCATGATTTTGTCCATAAGTATACTCAACCTAAAAGTCAACTGGAAAGGAAATGAGGATATTGCAGTCAGGCTTCCTGAGACACACAACAGAACAGACAGAAACAGAGAACATAAATATCAGGGTTTCGAAGAGAGAAAAGCCATCCAAAAACCTTTGTTCCTTTCTGAATCCTAGTTATTATGTCAAATAATTACTTAATTATTATAAGCCTCCAACCACAGTAAGAATAATTGACCTAAGCTATCATTATAAGCTTTATAATTACACACAGAGATTTTGCAAAACATTTAAATACCAGCTGAATTATTTTGCAGTTAGGTTTCAGAAATGATGCCAGAGTTTTCAAAGTTTAATGTGCTCTTGTATAAAACATTTTCCCAAGCCAGTCTGTGAGACTTATATCTCTATTTTCAAAGGGCAAATGCACCTACACTCACTGACAACTGAGTCAACCAGTTGACTTTTAGGTTGAGTATACTTATGGACAAAATCATGAGGAAAAAAGAACAATTTTAGCTTCTTTTTAATGTTCAAAAGCTAACATAGATTCCCCAAGTGCTCTTGTTAGTGAGGCTGTATTTTTAATACTTCCTCAGAACAGCAGAGTTATGTGAAAGATGTGTCATAGTCTGCCTTTGGCTTGAGAAAACATGAGCTGGAGGACATTCCTGTTAGGAATTGTTCCTAACGTGGGCTCTCTGCCAACGCAAAATCCCAACCAAGCCAAATCAAAACAAGCCAAATTAAAAAATATCCAGTTTTAATGGGATTTCTGCACTCTCGGGTGGCCCTGAGGGGGAGCCAGGAGGCCACAAATGCGACCACCAGGAGGAAGGAAAAGGGACCACGTGTTCCTCTTTGGGGATCCTGGGATTTGGAGTCCAGACCAATACAACTCTCAGGCATGGGGGCTGGGATAGATGCAAGGAGCTGGGGTCTATGCTCCCAACTTAACAATTCCATTGCCTTTTAAAACAAATTCAGTTCTAGAAATAAGTGCATGACAAAGGAAACATTGACTGTATTATCCGAGTGCCTGTGTGTAAGTTGTAGCTTTAAGATCCCTCTATGGTTCAGGAGTAAGCAGTTATCAGGATTGACCTGCATCCCCACTGGCAGCCTCAGTGTTTTATGTAAATCTTAATCCTACTTGATCTTTTGCCTTAATTGTCACAAATTCTAAACAAGTACAGCTCCAGTACTTTTAACATAGATGGTGAACCACTATATCATGCCAGGCATTATGTGCAGTATTGGAGGATCAATACTAATGTGTACATAGATTCTCATATCATGTAGTATGTGTGGTTATAATGTAGGTATAGGCTATTCAGCCCACTTGAGTCAAAGCAAGGCTTCCTGGTGAGTAATACATTTTTGAAGTTTCATGAATTTTATTTCTGTTGGAGAAATGTAGGTAGGAAGGGTGAACAGGCAAGGGGAGCATCACAGCTAAAGGCACAGAGTTATGAATCAGCAAGATGAGTGCTGGGAACTATTACCAAACCTTACTAGTAAAGAAGCGAATAGTAAATGGTTGGCTTAGTGGAAGTCAGTAGAACAGCTGAAGTCAAGAGACTTCATAATAGACTTGCTGAAAAGATTCAAGAGTACATGTAATGAGAATATTTCAAAGTATATAGGTAAATGTTAGAGCAAGTATTAAGTCAAAGTGGAGGATCTACCCCTAGGTATCAGTAGCATAGCAAGAGTGTATAGAAAGCCATCTATGGGGTATTTCAGTTTTCCATAGTTTTATGAGGATCAAGGTTCATATGTGATTCATGATCCATCACTCACAGAGCTCTTAGTCAGGAATCATATTGGTAATGCAAACAACCCAAATCTGTACATAAAATCAATGTCAATTTTATATGATTCTCCTAATCCTGAAGGAATAAAAGGAACCCTATCAGTTTACCAGTAACCTAAGAAGATCAGAGAGTTGCCAGACCCTTTTCAATGTCATTGCTTATCCATATTTGCAGGTAGGCATAAAGTTTGGAAAAATGCTGAGATAATTATATTGCCAATATCTCATCCATAAATAATTCAAATAGTTTATATAATTCAGACTGATAATGATTATCTTTGAAGATTCTTTAGAAAAGCAATTTCCTCCCCATTACCAATCCTAGATGATAAGGGCTTTCTGCTGCACCTGCGCTCTGACTCTTTAGTTACAGGTTAATATTTGTCCTCCAGAAATAGTGGTGAATCCAAGACTGAGAGTTTTATCCTCACAGAACAACTAAATGTTCATTTTGATAGGGAAATGATATTTTATTGATAAATGATGCTGAGTTATTCAGCAAAGTATGTGGAACAAAACTCCCACAAAACTCAATATCTACTTTATATTATAGTCAGAAGTTAATTCCAGATAAATTATGAACTTCAGTTAAAAAGATAAAACAGTAAAGAAGGTAGAATAAGAGATATGTTTCATTACCTTGGGAAAGATTTCTAAATTGGATGCAAAAAGTATCAAACAAAAAGGAGAAGGTAAACAAATTTGACCATATTTGTAAATACATTGAGTAAGAAATGCTGTTCCACCAAAGACAGCAATAAGAGTCTGAATGTCTACACATGGAAACTCAGATCTTGAATATTATTAAAAAATGAAAGTACCCCAATTGAAAACTGGACAAAATAGTTGAATAATTATTCACAAAATAGAATAATCAAGTGACTATTAACCTCAAAGTCTTCAAGGAATGTGAGAATATGAATAGAGTTTTTTTAAATAGCTCTTTTATTGGGATATGCTTTTGTTTATCTTGTTAGCAGAATTATATTGTACTTGATGAATGAGTGTTTGCACAATCTTTTTTTCCCCTCTTCTGCAGAATTACCTGAACTCCACCTCATATTTCATTGTGGATCTGGATTTGTTTCCATCAGTTGCTGGATAAGGGATTAAACCTCTCTGATGACAAATGGGCTGGGCACCAATCTTGTCACAGGAGATGGCCAGTTCAGGTAGTGCACCCACTACTGCTAGGAGTCTTAGTTGGGGTCATTCTTGTAGATTCCTGGGAGTTTCCCCTGTGAGAACTTGACTCTGAAATGCCCCCTTTCCGGTAGTTTCAGTACACCCCTATCTGTCTCCTCCAACCTGATTGCTCTTGTTCCCATCCCCACCAGCCTTCAATCCATTCACAGAATCTTTTCTATTTCCCTTCCCAGGGAGATCTGAGTGTTCCCCACGAACACTATGGTTACCTAGCCTGTTTGGGGCTGTAGATTATGGTATGGTTATCCTTTATTTTATAGCTAATATCCATTTATGCGTGAGCACATGCCATGCTTGCCTTTCATGGTCTGAGTTGATTTTTTTCCAGCTCCACCCATTTTCCTTCAAAATTCATGGTGTCCTTGTTTTCAATAGCTGAGTCATACTCCATGTGTAATGAACCTTAATTTTTAATCCATTATTCAGTTGAAGAACATCTAGGTTGTTTCCACATTCTTGCTATGACAAATAAAGCTGCTATGAACATAGTTGAGCAAGTGTCCCTGTGGTATGATTGAGCATCCTTTGGGTATATGCCCAAGCATGGTACAGCTGGGTCTTGTGGTAGGTTGATTCCCAATTTTCTGAGACACCTCCACATTGACTTCCAAAGTGGCTATACAAGATTGCACTCCCACCAGCAATGGAAGAGTGTTCTCCTTCCTCCATGTCCTCTACAGCATGAGCTGTCACTTGTGGTTTTGATCTTAGCCATTCTGGGAGCTATAAGATAGAATCTCAAAGTCGTTTTGATTTGCAGTTCCCTTATAGTTAAGGATGTTGAACATCTCCATGACAATTTGTTGTCCATTTGAAATTCTTCTGTTGTGAATTCTCTGTTTAGATCTGTACACTATTTTTGAAATTGTATTATTTGGTTCATTGATATCAAGTTTCTCGAGTTCTTTTTATATTTTGGAAATCAGCCTTTTTTAATATGTGGGGTTGGTAAAGATCCTTTGTCATTCTGTAGGCTGCCGTTTTGTCTTATTGATGGTGCGCTTTTCCCACTTAACAGTGAGAACAAGAACTGTCACTGCCTCCTTTACAGGATCTTGGGACCCTATTCCTCATATTGGGCCACCTTGCCCAGCCTTCATACATCGGAGGTGCTCAGTCTCACAGCAACTTGATATGCCATGTTTTGTTGATACTCATGGGAAACCTACCCTTTCTTAAACAGAAACAGAAGGAGTGGATTGGGGGTTGGGAACAGAGAGGGTTTTGGGGGAGAGGGACTGGGAAACTGTGGCCAGGATGTACAATAAATAAATAATTTTTTTTAAGAAGAATGAGTATTTAGAGTAGTTTGTGTCAAACTTTTTAATGTTGGGTAGAATTTAGCAGTAAAGCTATCTGAGTTGGGATTTTTATTAAAGGGAAAATTTCAAATTATCAATTTAGTTTTTCTCTACGTAAATCTATGAATATTTTACAATTCTTGGGTTGATTATCATTCTAGGAATTTGTCTATTTCATCTGTACTATCTGATTTGCTAATATACAGTAATTCTTATTATTCCCTTTTCATTGTCTTTATTTAAATAAAAGACCTTCACCAAAACAACACAATCTATCTCCATTGCTCCTCATTGTTTACCAGAACTTGGTGGTAAAATCTTATTGCTGACACAATATACAAGTTAATAGTATAAGGACTTTGTGGATATGAGTGGGCTAAAGCAGCAGAGTCTTCATGAGGACCTGTGCCTTTATAAAAGAGGCTCAAAGGTGCCTGTTTGCCTTTTTGAAACAACATGAGAGGATGCAACTAGAAGGCACTACAAAGAACAGAACCTCACTAGCTACTGTATCTGTTGGAGCTGTAGGAAGTCCTACAGCCAGTATTTAGTTACCCACTGGGGCGTTACCTCGTATACTATTTATGTCAATGTAAAGCATACATCTGGCCTCTTTTCTGGCTGTGGGATTCGGTTTCTATGCTCTGTTCCAGCAGAGGATTCTGATTTGTGAGTCTACCCCTAAATAAATAACCATCTATTTCTCAATTCTGAGCTAGTGTGGGATTTCTTATAAGCATCTTTCATCATCTGGCACCCATGTGGATTTGGATTCTATGCCTACCTGGTGGATGGCCTAAAGGCCTAGCCATTCCATGGCCCAGACAGTCTCCCAACTCTGCCTGCTTGGCTTGCTTTCACCTAAGTGGTTTTATGTAGAACCCCCGCCATAGCAAGCTTACTGTGTAAGATAACTGGGTAATTTCCCAAGTGCCCGCATGATTGCCATGTTCCCTGGTGCTGAGAAATTATCTGAAAGAATTCATACTGTTGAATTTGACAATAAAATTTATTAAAAACTTATGATAGGTTAGCAGATAGAGTATCTCGCCAGGATGGCAATCTGCATGCTATCCAAGTAAAGTCCAAGGATGAGGTGGTATTATCTTTAAAGGAGAAATTTCAGACCTTGGAATCACATGTGCAGAATGAGGACCAGAGGCTAGGTGCCTGAATGAAATCACTAGAAATATATACAGGCCAGGAGATTCAGGCTTTACAAAAGACAGTAGTAAAAAGATTTGAAATAATTGAAGAAATTATTGGAGCTGATAAGCAGGGAAAGAAGGCACAAGGACAGGATTCAACATCACCAGTAGCTGTCAGAGATGACTTCCCCAGGGTTTTAGCTTCTTACCCTGTGATCTACTCTGGCAAAGCATCAAGTTCTAAAGGCCCAAAAGAAGGTAGATGGATACCTATAGGAATGAATGATCTAAATGAAATTAAGCAAGCTGTTGTAACTTATGGCTTGCATTCCACATTTGTTAGGGAGATGATGAAGACATGGTCTTCTAGCATCAAAGCAACACCACATGATTGGATTCAGTTAATTTCAGCAGTCCTGGATGATAGGCCTCAATTAATGTTTAGAATTTATTTCAGAGAAGAAGCAAAAATTTTGGAACTACAGGGAAAAGCAAAAGGCTTTGAGAGTTCTCAAGATCAAATTCTTGGTGAAGGCACTTATGCTGACCTACAGGTTCAAGCTCTTTATCATGAACAAATCTTGTCCCTATGCTGTAAAGCAGCCTTAAATGCTTAGGACAGGATTCAAGAATTTAGAAAAACAAATTGAATCATATACCAGGGTTAAACAGGGCCAGGGAGAACCCTTTAGTGACTTTTTACAAAGAAACTAAGGCTATACAAATAGGAGTAACAGACCCAGATGCTAGACAAGTACTTATTGAATATCTGGCTTTTGAAAATGCCAACTTAGACTGCAAAAAGATTCTTGGGCCTTTAAAGGTTAGATCAGCACCTATGGATGAATGGATCCTCCATGCAATGAACATTGAGACATTTGACTGTAATACTGAATCTTGGGTAGGAGAAGCAATTTCCAAAGGAATGAGGAGACATCAAAATGCCAAATGATTTAATTGTGGTAGAATAGGACATATGAGAAGGGATTGTAGACAAGGAATTCATAGGAATAATGTATCCTCTGGGAATGGCAAGAATAGGAAGACTCAGCCTTCATGTGTATGTAGAAGGTGTGGCAAAGGCCGATATTGGACCAATGAATGCAGATCAACAAAAGACAGACAAGGTAACTCAATACCATTGGGAAACTTGTTGGTAGCCTCTCACGAGCCCCCAAGACAAAAGTGGCCCAGTATTTCCCAGTCATTGTGGAGGACTTGTCTCACCAGGAAAATTAAAAAATCCAGAGGTTTCTGTACAAGACTATACTGTTATAGCTGATAATATAAACATGGATGATAAGTCAAAAATTCTAATAGGAAATAGGAAACGTATATTCTTGCAGACATCTCTAAATGATCAAAGACCAAAGCTAAGAGTGCATATAAATGGCACCAAATAAGTGTAATTGTTGGTTTGATAGACACAGGTGCGGATGTGAGTATCATTACTCCAGAATCTTGGGATCTGAATTGGCCTCTTCAAGAGGCAGATGTCCAGTTATTAGGAATTGGAACCATATCTCAAGTTAAACAAAGCAAGAGATGGGTTGGCTGTATTGGGCCAGAAGTTCAAAGAGGGAAGCTGAGGCCATATGTGGCTAATATTGCAGTAAATTTATGGGGTCCTGACCTGCTGCAGCAGTGGAATACCCAGACTAACATTCCTGAAGTCCCAGGAACTCATAATTCTGGGGAGGATATTATACTGTACTATACACAAAGGTTACCAGCAATTCAGGCTGTACATGAACATAAAGCAATTAGCAAACATTTAGAGGTACCAACAGCCCTACTTTTAAAGTGGTTAACTGAGAAACCAATATGAGCTAAGCAGTGACCTCTAGCTGATGATAAGTTGCAGGATTTAGAACAGCTGGTACAAGAGCAACTAGATGCTCACCATATTGAAGAATCAACCATCCCTTGGAATTCTCCTGTATTTGTTGTAAAAAAGAAATCTGGTAAATGGAGAATGGTGACAGATCTAAGAGCTATCAATAACATAATTCAACCTATGGGCCCTCTACAATGTGGAATTCCTCTGCCTTCTCTATTACCAAAAGAATGGCCTCTTATAGTTATTGATTTAAAAGACTGTTTCTTCACTATACCTTTACAAGAAAAGGATAGAGAAAAATTTGCCTTCACAGTGCCTACTTATAATAATTCTCAGCCTACCAGGAGATATCAATGGACTATCCTCCCACAAGGAATGCTCAATAGACTCACTCTGTGCCAATACTTTGTAAGTCAGCCATTGGAAATGATATATAAAAAAATTTCCTAAGTCAATAATTTACCATTACATGGATGACACTTTGCTATCTGATTCAAACATAGATACTTTAGAAAGAATGTTTGAAGAAGTAGAGAAAGTATTGCCAAAATGGTGATTACAAATTGCTCCTGAAGATAGAGACAGAGACCCACATTCACATCAGAGCAATGGATTGAGCCCCCAAGGTGCAGGTGAAGAGCAGAAGGTGGGAGAAGATGAGTTAGGAAGTTAGGACCGTGAGGGGCTGGTCCACCTACTGAGACAGTGTGCCTGAACTAATGGGAGCACACCAATCCACCTGGACTGGGACTGAATGAGCATATGATCA
>PVIU01035521.1:0-10242 GCA_004026605.1 Ondatra zibethicus | reverse complement strand
TGGCATTTCTTTCTACAATCTTTAGTTTTAAAGATAAGTACGTTCTTTTGAAAGTGTATTTAGCTTCTCAACTGAATGGTAAGTTTACACCAAAGAAACACAAGAAGGTTTCTGAAAGACGCATCTTCTTCTCAGTATTCTCTTCACTGTTCAGAGCGTTATAAGCTTATGTGAGAAACAAACATGCGTTTCTCTCTAAAGAGACGCACTCTGTTCACATGTTTCAAAGCATTGTTAGAAGTAGATGGAGTGTGGCATTTCTTTCTACAATCTATAGTTTTAAAGATAAGTACGTTCTTTTGAAAGTGTATTTAGCTTCTCAACAGAATGGTGAGTTGACACCAAAGAAACACAAGAAGGTTTCTGAAAGACGTATCTTCTTTTCTCTTCACTGTTCACAGCGTTATAAGCTTTTGTGAGAAACAATAATGCGTTTCTCTCTAAAGAGAAGCTCTCTGTTCACATTGTTCAAAGCATTGTTAGAAGTAAATGGAGTGTGGCATTTCTTTCTACAATCTTTAGTTTTAAAGATAAGTACTTTCTTTTGAAAGTGTATTTAGCTTCTCAACTGAATGGTGAGTTTACACCAAAGAAACACAAGAAGGTTTCTGAAAGACGCACGTTTTCTCTTCACTGTTCACAGCGTTATAAGCTTATGTGAGAAACAAACATGCGTTTCTCTCTAAAGAGAAGCACTCTGTTCACATTCTTCAAAGCATTGTTAGAAGTAAATGGAGTCTGGCATTTCTTTCTACAATCTTTAGTTTTAAAGATAAGTACTTTCTTTTGAAAGTGTATTTAGCTTCTCTACTGAATGGTGAGTTTACTACAAAGAAACACAAGAGGGTGTCTGAAAGACGCATCTTCTTTTCTCTTCACTGTTCACAGCGTTATAAGCTTTTGTGAGAAACAATCATGCGTTTCTCTCTAAAGAGAAGCTCTCTGTTCACATTGTTCAAAGCATTGTTAGAAGTAAATGGAGTGTGGCATTTCTTTCTACAATCGTTAGTTTTAAAGATAAGAACGTTCTTTTGAAAGTGTATTTAGCTTCTCAACTGAATGGTGAGTTTACAACAAAGAAACACAAGAAGGTTTCTGAAAGACACATCTTCTTTTCAGTATTGTCTTCACTGTTCACAGCGTTATATGCTTATGTGTGAAACAATCATGCGTTTCTCTCTAAAGAGAAGCACTCTGTTCTCATTGTTCAAAGCATTGTTAGAAGTAAATGGAGTGTGGCATTTCTTTCTACAATCTTTAGTTTTAAAGATAAGTACGTTCTTTTGAATGTGTATTTAGCTTCTCAACTGAATGGTGAGTTTACAACAAAGAAACACAAGAAGGTTTCTGATAGATGCATCTTCTTTTCTCGTCACTGTTCACAGCATTATAAGCTTATGTGAGAAACAAACATGCGTTTCTCTCTAAAGAGAAGCACTCTGTTCACATTGTTCAAAGCATTGCCAGAAGAAAGTAGAGTGTGGCATTTCTTTCTACAATCTTTAGTTTTAAAGATAAGTAATTTCTTTTGAAAGTGTATTTAGCTTCTTAACTGAATGGTGAGTTTACACCAAAGAAACACAAGAAGGTTTCTGAAGGACGCATCTTCTTTTCTCTTCACTGTTCACAGCATTATAAGCTTATGTGAAAAACAAACATGCGTTTCTCTCTAAAGAGAAGCACTCTGTTCACATTGTTCAAAGCATTGTTAGAAGTAAATGGAGTGTGGCATTTCTTTCTACAATCCTTAGTATTAAAGATAAGTACGTTCTTTTGAAAGTGTATTTAGCTTCTCAACTGAATGGTAAGTTTACACCAAAGAAACACAAGAAGGTTTCTGAAAGACACACGTTTTCTCTTCACTGTTCACAGCGTTATAAGCTTATGTGAGAAACAAACATGCGTTTCTCTCTAAAGAGAAGCACTCTGTTCACATTGTTCAAAGCATTGTTAGAAGTAAATGGAGTGTGGCATTTCTTTCTACAATCTTTAGTTTTAAAGATAAGTACTTTGTTTTGAAAGTGTATTCAGCTTCTCAACTGAATGGTGAGTTTACACCAAAGAAACACAAGAAGGTTTCTGAAAGACGAATCTTCTTATCTATTCAGTGTTCACAGCGTTATAAGCTTATGTGAGAAACAAACATGCGTTGAGAGGCACTCTGTTCACATTGTTCAAAGCATTGTTAGAAGTAAATGGAGTGTGCCATTTCTTTCTACAATCTTTAGCTTTAAAGATAAGTACGTTCTTTTGAAATTGTATTTAGCTTCTCAACTGAATGGTCAGTTTACACCAAAGGAACACAAGAAGGTTTGTGAAAGATGCATCTTCTTTTCTCTTCACTGTTCACAGCGTTATAAGCTTATGTGAGAAACAAACATGCTTTTCTCTCTAAAGAGACGCACTCTGTTCACATGGTTCAAAGCATTGTTAGAAGTAGATGGAGTGTGGCATTTCTTTCTACAATCTTTAGTTTTAAAGATAAGTACGTTCTTTTGAAAGTGTATTTAGCTTCTCAACAGAATGGTGAGTTGACACCAAAGAAACACAAGAAGGTTTCTGAAAGACGTATCTTCTTTTCTCTTCACTGTTCACAGCGTTATAAGCTTTTGTGAGAAACAATCATGCATTGAGAGGCACTCTGTTCACATTGTTCAAAGCATTGTTAGAAGTAAATGGAGTGTGGCATTTCTTTCTACAATCTTTAGTTTTAAAGATAAGTACTTTCTTTTGAAAGTGTATTTAGCTTCTCAACTGAATGGTGAGTTTACACCTAAGAAACACAAGAAGGTTTCTGAAAGACACATCTTCTTCGCAGTATTCTCTTCACTGTTCAAAGCGTTATAAGCTTATGTGAGAAACAAACATGCGTTTCTCTCTAAAGAGAAGCACTCTGTTCACATTGTTCAAAGCATTGTTAGAAGTAAATGGAGTGTGGCATTTCTTTCTACAATCCTTAGTTTTAAAGATAAGTACGTTCTTTTGAAAGTGTATTTAGCTTCTCAACTGAATGGTAAGTATACACCAAAGAAACACAAGAAGGTTTCTGAAAGACGCATGTTTTCTCTTCACTGTTCACAGCGTTATAAGCTTATGTGAGAAACAAACATGCGTTTCTCTCTAAAGAGAAGCACTCTGTTCACATTGTTCAAAGCATTCTTAGAAGTAAATGGAGTGTGGCATTTCTTTCTACAATCTTTAGTTTTAAAGATAAGTACTTTCTTTTGAAAGTGTATTCAGCTTTTCAATTGAATGGTGAGTTTACACCAAAGAAACACAAGAAGGTTTCTGAAAGACGCATCTTCTTATCTATTCACTGTTCACAGCGTTATAAGCTTATGTGAGAAACAAACATGCGTTGAGAGGCACTCTGTTCACATTGTTCAAAGCATTGATAGAAGTAAATGGAGTGTGCCATTTCTTTCTACAATCTTTAGCTTTAAAGATAAGTACGTTCTTTTGAAATTGTATTTAGCTTCTCAACTGAATGGTCAGTTTACACCAAAGGAACACAAGAAGGTTTCTGAAAGACGCATCTTCTTCTCAGTATTCTCTTCACTGTTCACAGCGTTATAAGCTTATGTGAGAAACAAACATGCGTTTCTCTCTAAAGAGAAGCACTCTGTTCACATTGTTCAAAGCATTGTTATAAGTAAATGGAGTGTGACATTTCTTTCTACAATCTTTAGTTTTAAAGATAAGTACGTTCTTTTGAAAGTGTATTTAGCTTCTCAACTGAATGGTGAGTTTACACCAAAGAAACTCAAGAAGGTTTCTGAAAGACACATCTTCTTCTCAGTATTCTCTTTACTGTTCACAGCGTTATAAGCTTATGTGTGAAACAAACGTGCGTTTCTCTCTAAAGAGAAGCACTCTGTTCACATTGTTCAAAGCATTGTTAGAAGTAAATGGAGTGTGGCATTTCTTTCTACAATCCTTAGTTTTAAAGATAAGTACGTTCTTTTGAAAGTGTATTTAGCTTCTCAACTGAATGGTGAGTTTACAACAAAGAAACACAAGAAGGTTTCTGAAAGACGCACGTTTTCTCTTCACTGTTCACAGCGTTATAAGCTTATGTGAGAAACAAACATGCGTTTCTCTCTAAAGAGAAGCACTCTTTTCACATTATTCAAAGCATTGTTAGAAGTAAATGGAGTTTGGCATTTTTTTCTACAATGTTTAGTTTTAAAGATAAGTACGTTCTTTTGAAAGTGTATTTAGCTTCTCAACTGAATGGTGAGTTTACAACAAAGAAACACAAGAAGGTTTCTGAAAGATGCATCTTCTTTTCTCGTCACTGTTCACAGCATTATAAGCTTATGTGAGAAACAAACATGCGTTTCTCTCTAAATAGAAGCACTCTGTTCACATTGTTCAAACATTGTCAGAAGAAAGTAGAGTGTGGCATTTCTTTCTACAATCTTTAGTTTTAAAGATAAGTAATTTCTTTTGAAAGTGTATTTAGCTTCTTAACTGAATGATGAGTTTGCAACAAAGAAACACAAGAAGGTTTCCGAAAGACGCAAGTTCTTTTCAGTATTCTACTCACTGTTAAGAGCTTTCTAAGCTTATGTGAGAAACAAACATGCTTTTCTCTCTAAAGAGAAACACTCTGTTGACTTTGTTCAAAGCATTGTTATAAGTAAATGGGTTCGTCATTTTTTGTCTACATTCTTTATATTTCAAGATAAGTACATTCTTTTGTAAGTGTATTCAGCTTCTTAACTTATTGGTTAGTTTGTACCAAATAAATACAAGAAGTTTTCTGAAACACGCATCTTCTTTTCAGCATTCTCTTCTATTTTAACAGCATTCTAAGCGTATGTGGGAAACAAACATGCGTTTCTCTCTAAAGAGAATCACTCTGTTTACGTTGTTCAAAGCATTGTTAGAAGTAAATGGGTTTGTCCTTTTCTGTCTACATTCTTTAGATTTCCAGATAAGTACATTCTTTTGAAAGTGTATTGTACCACAGTAATACAAGAAGGTTTCTGAAACATGCATCTCCTTTTCAGTATTCTCTTCTCTGTTAACAGCTTTCTACGCTTATGTGAGAAAGATCATGCGTTTCTCTCTAAAGAGAACGACACTGTTCACATTTTTCAAAGCATTGTTAGAAGTAAATGGAGTAGTAAATTTCTGTCTACATTCTTTAGATTTCAAGATAAGTACTGTCTTTTCAAAGTGTATTCAGCTGCTGCAATGATTGGTGAGTTTGCACCAAAGAAACACAAGAATGTTTCTGAAAGACGCATCTTCTTTTCAGTATTCTCTTCACTGTAAACAGCTTTCTATGCTTATGTGAGAAAAAAACATGTGTTTCTCTCTAAAGAGAAACATTCTGTTCACATGGTTGAAAGCACTGTTAGAAGTAAATTCAGTTGTCAATTTCTGCCTAGATTCTTTAGTTTTAAAGATAAGTACATTCTTTTGAAAGTGTATTTAGCTTCTGAACTTAATGGTGAGTTTGCACCAAAGAATCACAAGAAGGTTTCTGAAAGACTCACCTTCGTTTCAGTATTGTCTTCTCGGTTAACAGCGTTATAATCTTCTGTGAGAAACAACATGTGTTTCTCTCTAAAGAGAAACACTCTGTTCACATTTTTCAAAGCATTGTTAGAAGTAAATGGAGTGTTCCATTTCTGTCTACATTCTTCAGTTTTAAAGATAAGTACATTCTTTTAAATGTGTATTTAGATTATGAAATGAATGTTGAGTTTGCACCAAAGAAACACAAGAAGGTTCTGAAAGACGCATCTTCCTTTCAGTATTCTCTTCACTGTTAACAGCTTTGTAATCTTATGTGAGAAACAACATGCGTTTCACTCTAAAGAGAATAACTCTGTTCATATTGTTCAAAGCATTGATAGAAGTAAATGGAGTGTTCCATTTCTATCTACATTCTTTAGATTTCAAGATAAGTACATTCTTTTGAAAGTGTATTTAGCTTCTTACCTGAATGGTGAGTTTGCACCAGAGAAACACAAGAAGGTTTCCGAAAGACGCATGTTCTTTTCAGTATTCTACTCACTGTTAAGAGCTTTCTAAGCTTATGTGAGAAACAAACATGCTTTTCTCTCTAAAGAGAAACACTCTGTTTACTTTGTTCAAAGCATTGTTATAAGTAAATGGGTTCGTCATTTTCTGTCTACATTCTTTATATTTCAAGGTAAGTACATTCTTTTGTAAGTGTATTCAGCTTCTTAACTGATTGGTTAGTTTGTACCAAATAAATACAAAAAGGTTTCTGAAACACGCATCTTCTTTTCAGCATTCTCTTCTCTGTTAACAGCTTTCTAAGCGTATGTGAGAAACAATCATGGGTTTCTCTCTAAAGAGAAACACTGTTTACTTTGTTCAAAGCATTGTTAGAAGTAAATGAGTTTGTCCTTTTCTGTCTACATTCTTTAGATTTCCAGATAAGTATATTCTTTTGAAAGTGTATTGTACCACAGTAATACAAGAAGGTTTCTGAAACATGCATCTCCTTTTCAGTATTCTCTTCTCTGTTAACAGCTTTCTACGCTTATTTCGGAAAAGATCATGTGTTTCTCTCTAAAGACAAGGACTCTGTTCACATTTTTCAAAGCATTGTTAGAAGTAAATGGAGTAGTAAATTTCTGTCTACATTCTTTAGATTTCAAGATAAGTACTTTCTTTTCAAAGTGTATTCAGCTGCTGCAATGATTGGTGAGTTTGCACCAAAGAAACACAAGAATGTTTCTGAAAGACGCATCTTCTTTTCAGTATTCTCTTCACTGTAAACAGCTTTCTAAGCTTATGAGAGAAAAAAACATTTGTTTCTCTCTAAAGAGAAACATTCTGTTCACATGGTTGAAAGCACTGTTAGAAGTAAATGCAGTTGTCAATTTCTGCCTAGATTCTTTAGTTTTAAAGATAAGTACATTCTTTTGAAAGTGTATTTAGCTTCTGAACTTAATGGTGAGTTTGCACCAAAGAAACACAAGAAGGTTTCTGAAAGACGCACCTTCGTTTCAGTATTCTCTTCTCGGTTAACAGCGTTATAATCTTCTGTGAGAAACAAACATGTGTTTCTCTCTAAAGAGAAACACTCTGTTCACATTTTTCAAAGCATTGTTAGAAGTAAATGGAGTGTTCCATTTCTGTCAACATTCTTCAGTTTTAAAGATAAGTACATTCTTTTAAAAGTGTATTTAGATTATGAAATGAATGTTGAGTTTGCACCAAAGAAACACAAGAAGGTTCTGAAAGACGCATCTTCCTTTCAGTATTATCTTCACTGTTAACAGCTTTGTAATCTTATGTGAGAAACAAACATGCGTTTCACTCTAAAGAGAATCACTGTGTTCATATTGTTCAAAGCATTGATAGAAGTAAATGGAGTGTTCCATTTCTATCTACATTCTTTAGATTTCAAGTTAAGTACGTTCTTTGAAAGTTTATTTAGCTTCTTAACTGAATGGTGAGTTTGCAACAAAGAAACACAAGAAGGTTTCCGAAAGACGCATGTTCTTTTCAGTATTCTACTCACTGTTAAGAGCTTTCTAAGCTTATGTGAGAAACAAACATGCTTTTCTCTCTAAAGAGAAACACTCTGTTTACTTTGTTCAAAGCATTGTTATAAGTAAATGGGTTCGTCATTTTCTTTCTACATTCTTTATATTTCAAGATAAGTATATTCTTTTGTAAGTGTATTTAACTTCTTAACTGATTGGTTAGTTTGTACCAAATAAATACAAGAAGGTTTCTGAAACAGGCATCTTCTTTAGATTTCCAGATAAGTACATTCTTTTGAAAGTGTATTCAGCTTCTTAAATGAATGGTTAGCTGGTACCACAGTAATACAAGAAGGTTTCTGAAACATGGATCTCCTTTTCAGTATTCTCTTCTCTGTTAACAGCTTTCTACGCTTATGTGAGAAAAGATCATGCGTTTCTCTCTAAAGAGAACGACTCTGTTCACATTTTTCAAAGCATTGTTAGAAGTGAATGGAGTAGTAAATTTCTGTCTACATTCTTTAGATTTCAAGATAAGTACTTTCTTTTCAAAGTGTATTCATCTGCTGCAATGATTGGTGAGCTTGCACCAAAGAAACACAAGAATGTTTCTGAAAGACGCATCTTCTTTTCAGTATTCTCTTCACTCTAAACAGCTTTCTAAGCTTATGTGAGAAAAAAACATGTGTTTCTCTCTAAAGAGAAACATTCTGTTCACATGGTTGAAAGCACTGTTAGAAGTAAATTCAGTTGTCAATTTCTGCCTAGATTCTTTAGTTTTAAAGATAAGTACATTCTTTTGAAAGTGTATTTAGCTTCTGAACTTAATGGTGAGTTTGCACCAAAGAAACACAAGAAGGTTTCTGAAAGACGCACCTTCGTTTCAGTATTGTCTTCTCGGTTAACAGCGTTATAATCTTCTGTGAGAAACAACATGTGTTTCTCTCTAAAGAGAAACACTCTGTTCACATTTTTCAAAGCATTGTTAGAAGTAAATGGAGTGTTCCATTTCTGTCTACATTTTCAGTTTTAAAGATAAGTACATTCTTTTAAAAGTGTATTTAGATTATGGAATGAATGTTGAGTTTGAGTTTGTTGAGGTTTTTCCTGTGACAAATATGAAATATCCTTCTTTGTCTCTTTTGATTGATTTTAGTTTGACATCTATTTTGTTAAATATTAAAATAGCTATAGCAGCTTGTTTCCTAGTTCCATTTGATTGGATATTTTTTTCCAACCTTTTACTCTGAGGTTATATCTGTCTCTGAGTTTAAGGTGTGTTTCTTGTATAAAGCAGAAGGATGGATTCTGTTTTCATATCCAGTCTATTAGCCTGTGTCTTTTTATAGGTGAGTTGAGTCCATTTATATTAAGGCATATTAATGGCCAGTGGTTGCTATCTCCTGTTAATTTAGTTTCATTTGTCAGTGATATTATTTTGTGTGTTTTCCCTTCTTTGTAGTTTACTGCTGTGAGAGCATCTATTCTCTGTGTTGTTATCGATGTAGCTATTGTCCTTGAGTTGGAGTTTTCCTTTCAGTACTGTGTGTAAGGCTGGGTTTGTGGCTAGGTATTTGTTAAATCTCATTCAGACATGGGATATCTTGTTTTGTCCATCAAAGGTGATTGAAAGTTTTGCTGGGTACAGTAGTCTGGGCTAGCATCCATGGTGTCTTAATGTTTGCATAACGCTTGACCAGGACTTTCTGGCTTTCATTGTTTCCATTGAGAAGCCAGGTGTAATTCTGATAGGTCTGCCTTCATGTGTTGGCCTTTTTCCTTTACAGCTCTGTGCTGTATGGAAGCAGAGAAGGTCAGCCACTGTTAACCTTTAACAAACACTTTCTGCCTTAAGCACAGACATCCTGGAAGCTAGTGTGCACAGAGGTAAATTTTTAAGGATTGTCTCCCGCCTCCCAGCTTCCCAGCTAGGCAGGTATTGCAGACAAAGGTTAGCTTCTAACTATTGCCTCTATGGGACCCTGCTTTTATTTCATTAGTTTTTAACTCTCCCTCATGTGTCTCTACTCTCTGCCTTGCATTCTTTCAGGGACAGTGAAAAGTTGCCGTTCAGCCACCATCTTTTGCAAACATTTTAAGTAAGCATTCTAAAGTTCTAAAACCAAAAGTTGTAAAATTTAAAATGTAATGTGCATTTAAGCCTGACCTCCAGGTTGTAAAAGCTCTTTGTCCCACACCTGGTGCTTGATTTTGCTATAAGAGGAGGCCGAAAACCAGCCCCCATTGCCACAGTTCCAGAATCCCAATCTCTGGCTGTGCTCACAGCCATAGTGATAAGTGATTTTTTTTCTTTTTCTGGAATACAGTTTGCTCCTGGTTTAATAGTTTTTGGTGGTCTATCCTGCATCATTGTTTTACTCCTAGACTCAACAGGATAGATCCAAGAGATGATCATGCAGCATTAGGGGCAGTGGGGATTTCCCATTGTATATTCACACCATGCCATACACCAGAGAAAAGTATCAGCGGCAAACATGCAAGGAAAAGAAACATTCTAGGGCCAAGGCTCTTGGGGACTTGCCTATTGGAGAGTCACTCATCAGGGTTTTGTTTCCTGGATGGCAGATCCCCTGAAGTCAGCTGCCATCTGCTTCTCCTCTGACGTGCCTAACTAACCAGCATTTTCCTGTTGAGGGAAGGATTGTCCCTATTTATGAGATCTCAGTGCCTGATTTCAAATCACCCTATCCAGGTTACAGGTTTCCATCTGAGCCCAGGAGGCTTTGGCTATGGGTTCTGCGAG
>PVIU01035520.1:0-10237 GCA_004026605.1 Ondatra zibethicus | reverse complement strand
AGTGGGGGTACGGACAGTGCTCCGCACGAGAGTGGGGGTACGGACAGTGCTCCACACAAGAGTGGGGGTACGGACAGTGCTCCACACGAGAGTGGGGGTACGGACAGTGCTCCACATGAAAGTGGGGGTACAGACAGTGCTCCACACGAGAGTGGGGGGTACGGACAGTGCTCCACACAAGAGTGGGGGTACAGACAGTGCTCCACATGAAAGTGGGGGTACGGACAGTGCTCCACACAAGAGTGGGGGTACGGACAGTGCTCCACACGAGAGTGGGGGTACGGACAGTGCTCCGCACGAGAGTGGGGGTACGGACAGTGCTCCACATGAAAGTGGGGGTACGGACAGTGCTCCACACGAGAGTGGACCTGGGTTATCTACCAAGAGTTTAGGTTCTAAAAATTAGAGTCATGAGAACTTAATCTTTCATGGCTTTTCCAGGGCAGGGAGACAGAAGTCTACCAGAATCATCAAGACAACGCTAGGCAGTGAGGATGCTGCCCCAGGAGCTGAGCAGCTTCCCTGGAGCCGCAGCATAACCAGCATGTGTTCCACACTGCACACTTGGCTGCGGGGCCTCAGCTCCAGGGGCAGCTTTCTTGCTGCTTCACTCACTTGGTTCTAAGGTTGAAGGTTTCTATTTCAGTTCTCAGGTCTTTGTCTCTCAGCCAACACTCTCCAAACTTCATTTTCTTTTACTTCATAAGATGTTTTAACAGTGTTTACTTTTAAGATTTAATAAGTTCAGTTAATGGAAAAATAATTCAACAGAAAAAAATGATAATGTCACTAGAACAAAGAATATTATATATCAGGCACTGAAAGAGTATAAATATTCACCCCACTGGCCAAGGCAACAAAGAGGTAATCTGGACCTGATCCATGCAAGTAACTTCTTTTCTTGCTATGCTCACCAGAAATGTATTAGGAGGGAAAAGGTTGGATTTTAATGCGAAGATGACTTGTGCTTCATTCAAGTTTTACAAAAAACGAAAATCAAGCAACCCTTGGTTACAATATTTTCTTCTATATTTTTCATGAGAGGCAGAACACTACAGGCCTTTTGAAGTGTCTTTCCAGGATATGTTCTGGCTAGGGGACAGATGCAGACCAATCTGTTCTAGTCCCATGGTGCAGGAAATGGCCAGATACGTTCACTTTAAAGGATCCTAAAGCAAAAGCACTCGGTTACTCTATTTAATTTCTCCTGGGAATTAAGTTCCAAAGATTTATCTAAGCTTGTAAAAGAAAGATGATTTTGAGGCCTAACTAGGCCAGCAAAAGCCATGTACTTTATGCCGTGTCATTGACCCTACCAACAAGCCCAGGGGCATGTGCTATGAGTTCCATTTCACAGAATCAGAAATGAGCCTCTGGAAGCCACTAAGTCATATGCCTGGCTAACCAGGACCGAGTTGGGAGTCCCTTGGTTTGTTTTCACAGCTACATAATCATGCCTTTAAGACAATAAGCTAGAAAGAAAACAGGTCACATCTCCATGGAACACCCTTATTAACTAAGGGTTTACAGTAAATAATCCACATTAGCATATATTAATTGTATAAAATCGCCATCATTATACTTTACACACTTTACATAATAATACTCACATCACCATTACCCTTTCTTATCTCGCCTCCCTTTCCCAAATAGTGTCCTTTTATTCTCATGTCTAGACTCCACATACGAGGAAGACATGTCATTCCTGTCCTCAACATGATTATCTCCACTTTTATGCATTTCCTTTTTGGTTTATTAACATTTTTACTGCTTGAGGTTCTTATACACACATGTAACATATTTTGACTAAATCCGCCCCCATTCTCTCCTCTTCAATTCCTCCCTTATCCCTACAATCACTTTCCCTCCCAAATTTATGTGCTCTTCTTAAAAGACCCACTGAATCCATTTAGTGCTGCCTGTGTGTACATGGATGTAGGGCCATCTACAAGAACATGGGCAGCCTTTCGGGGGATCCACCAGTGAAGTAAATAGAGTCCCCCAGCAGCCATCAGTCGTCAATAGCTCTTCAGCAGGGGATAGTGGTGTAGGAGGTCCTTCTGTTTGTGTGTTGCTTTCATTGGTTAATGAATAAAGAAACTGCCTTGGCCTGTTGATAGGGCAGAACTTAGGTAGGCGGGGAAAACTAAATGGCATGCTGGGAGAAAGGAGGCAGAGGCAGAGAGACACCATGGATCCACTGCCAGAGTAAGACATGCTGCCGAAACTTAGCTGGTAAGCCAGTGCCACGTGGCAATACACAGAGTAATAGAAGTTAGAGCTAATGGGCCAAGCAGTGTTTTAATCAATATAGTTTCCGTGTGATTATTCCAGTTCTGGGCGGCTGGACGAACAAGCGGCCCTCTCCTTGCAATAGGACAGGACTTCAAGAGCTCTTTCCACTACACATGCTAGGATTTTTGTTGATCTTGTGCCGGTTGTATGCATACAGTCATAGCCACTGTATTCATGTGTGAAAATGCACTGTCATAGCCAGAAAATCCCACTTCCTGACAGACTCCACAATGATCCCTGATCCTCAAGGGTAAGAGTAAGCTATAGAAATACCATTTAGAGCTAGTCATTCCAGTCTCCTGTTTTCTGTATTCTAAGCAGTTGGGAGCTTCTGCATTTTCATCATCCACTGCAGAAAGAAGCTTCTCTGATGAGGGTTGAGTGAGGTAATGATCATGGTATAAAGATAGAACTTAGGGGCAGTTTATTATATTACTATGTCTATTTAGCAGAAACTAATGCTCTGCTATCATTGAGCCATAGGCTTTGGACCACTTAATGGTGGTAGCAAGTATGAATTCAGTCTTGTGGAGTGGGATTTAAATTTAGACAGAAAATGGAAGATTATTTCCATAACAGTCATGCTATTTTTCCACCAGTGGGCATAATGTGATTTTATTCTTCTTTGTGGCTGAAGGACACTTTTGTGTGTGCATATGCACACATGTATGTGTGTGCATGTGCATGTGTGTTTTCTTACATTCTTTATTCCTCTGTTGATGAGCATTAACCTAGTTTCATAATCTGGCTACCATAGATAATACCGTGATAAACACATGTACAGGTATCACATTTAGTAAGCTGCCTCAGATTCCCTACGGGTATATATTGACACAGATACTATGGTATTTGTATTCTTAATTCTTCTTTTTTTAATGATGGAATCCCTATTCTGATTTCCACCCTAGCTGTATTCATCTTCTACCAGTATTGTACACAAGTCCCCTTCTCTACCCCTACCCCCACATTCTTCATTCTTGTTAGTAGTTGCTTAATTTTCTTGAAGATACTATTTTTTTATTGATTTTTATTGAGCTCTCTATTTTTCTCTGCTCCCTCCCTGCTTCTCCCCTCCCCTTCAACCCTCTCCCAAGGTCCCCATGCTCCCAATTTACTTAGGAGATCTTGTCTTTTTCTATTTCCCATGTAGATTAGATCTATGTAAGTTTCTCTTAGGGTCCTCATTGTTGTCTAGGTTGTTTGGGATTGTGATTTGTGGGCTGGTTTTCTTTGCTTTTTGTTTAAAACCCACATATGAGTGAGTGCATGTGATAATTGTCTTTCTGGATCTGGGTTAGCTCACTCAAAATGATGTTTTCTAGCTCCATCCTTTTGCCTGCAAATTTCAAGATGTCGTTATTGTTTTCTGCTGTGTAGTACTCCGTCGTGTAAATGCACCACATTTTCCTTTCCACTCTTCAGTAGAGGCTAGCACAGAAAGGAGAGGTCATTTGCTCTCCATCTGGGAAGCAGGAACAGCTCCATAGTACTTCTGGATGACACCAGGCATCGGTGTCACCACTGCGAGAAGCGGGAAGGAGGGCAGCAGCACAACAGAAGAACGGATTGTGAAAGGCGGCTGAAAAGTTACTTGTAAGGAGCCAGTGTGCTTTTCTCTTTGGCATTTTCATCTGTGTGTGAATGGGATCTTTTTTCCTCATCGGATCCACCTACCACTGGAATGAAGTCAAAGCTAGACCATGGAACGGCAAAGTCACTAATGTCTCTAAGAGGAAGGAAGTCACAAAATGGCAAGCTGTAAGAGTTCAGGGCTGCTGAATATAGTTTCGTGGACAGTGGGGAGGAGCATGAAAAAGGCAGCAGAGGTGGGAGACAAGAGCTGTAAGTTGACAACCCTTCTGCCCTAGCAGGGCATGGGCCTGATGTGGGGCCAGGAAGATGACTCAGAAGTTACCAATCACAGGGACATTAGCTTCACATGCTATAGAGACTGCCTCAGATTCAGCCTCTGGCCAGGTTAGAATATCTCAACATGGACAGCCCTGAATTATGGACAGTGGGGATGTAGACTTTAATTTTCTGAAGCTTTTCTTTCTCAAGGTAGGAACATCCAGAAGTTTCTACATGTCTCAGGGACAGGGGCCAGTACAGGTTGAGCTCAACAAAATAACTCTTGGGCAGGGTAGCCAGGAAGGCCCAGTATCCTGGCAAGCTAAAGCAGGCCATGCTCTTCATTATGAGAGCAGGAACTGACATAGCTCTCACATCTGCATCCTTCAAGTCCTGCACGCCAGGTACTGAATAATCTAGGAAGGGGATTTTACCAGCTCCAGGAAAGGGTTGCATCCCAAGCAGCCTGCTTGCCAAAGCCCCAAAAGGAATGCAGGTCAGCAGAGCCAGGACATCGCTCACTACAGTGGTTGCTGGCTGTGACGGCCATGAAGCAGTTCTCCAGAACTTTGTATTTCAGTGCTGTGGATAACTGAGAGTTTACATTACCCTCATATGGAGTTAATATAAGAACCTTAATGGCTCATAAGAGAAAATGTAATCTCTTAAGGTTGACATATTTGAAGAAAAAGTTTTGATCTAGCATTGGTTATCAGTTCAAACTAAATTTGAATTAACCTAAGAATGACTGTATAAATTTTTAGGATAAAATGTGATATTTTGACACATATATACACATGTATAAATAATGATTTCATAACATTACACATGGTCACTGTTATATCTGGGAACACTAGTTTCAGGGGATTTGTCCTGAAATCTGAAGATATTCAAGGCCCTTTTATAAAATGGTGATCTCCTTGTTTATGACCTGTATAGATGCTCTCATATGCTTCTATGGCCTGTCGTAATAACCAACACTGTGCAAAGGTGATGTACACAGTTACTGAGCTATTTTCAGAGAAGAAGGAGAAAGTGTCTGTGCATGCTTAGTACATATGGGACCACAGTAGGCCTAACTAAACATGCATGAGTAAGTACAGTGCACAAACTTAGGAAACGTGGTGGAGAACACTGGGTTTCTAAGAGGTGGGAAGAGACTACAGCAGGATTTGCTCACATATCACCTGTTCATATGGATTTGCGTAGATGGAGGCTGCTTGTTTGTTCCTGGCGGCCCAGACCCGAAACAATCACAGTCTCCGTCTACAGGTTTGACACAGGGAGTGGCTGCCTACAGAAAACTTGGTCTAGGGTGTGTTCACTGCATATGAAATACTTTACTCAGAAAATAATGGCTTGATGTCTCAAGTATTGGATCAAGTAACTGTTCCGGTTGTCCTTTCTATCATGTTAAAGCAGTCTTTTGCCTTCTCCCTCCCCTTTTGTATTGGGGTATAAAAGTGTATGAAAATTAAACATGGGTGAACTCAGAATTCAATATTCAGTATCCACTGAGTTGCCTTCCTGCTACTATCCCGTGTCTCTGAGTTTCTTTCATATCTCTGGTTCTCCTACCTAACGTTTCTAATCTTCACACTCCTGCCCTAGAATGTATGAGTTTTGTTGAAGCTGGTCTTCGACAGAAAGGTAAAAGCACAGAAGCAAAAGACAGACGGGATAATTTAAATTAAGAAAAACTGGCAAGAAGCAAGCCAAGCTAAGGATGGACATTCATAAGAATAAGCCTCTGTCTCATGATTTGGGAGCTGGGTGGCAGGACTCTCAAAGAGCCAACCCTGAAACTTTGTGTCATTTAGTTACCATATTCCCATTCTCCTCACTCCCCATTCTCCATGTCTCTGGGAACCATTTCTGTGCCTTGTACTTCTACTTCTTTCAGATTGACTTTTTTTACTTGGCATATACATGAGACCACACAGAATCTGTTTTTCTATGCCTATATTATTTTGCTTAGCAGGGTATCCTTCAAGTTCTCACATCTAGAGATTTAGACAACAGCAACAATGACCAGAAAGGCAAGAGATCCTGGAAGGAGCAATAGTGGCACTTACATCCCGAGGTAACCAACAGCTGTCTAGCTAGGGCTTAAGGCACACTCAACAGGAGGAAATGTATTCCTGGTTCTGTAAGCTGAGACCACTACTGTGGTCAGCAGGACCATTGCCACTTCACTAAACCAGCACAATCTCTAACTGGATTCTAAGTGCTCACTCTTACCTTATACCCACAGATAAGCATAGTTTTCACTCTTACCAAAGCCTTTTCTGCTCTAGAAAAACACAATCATTCAAAATTCAGAGAACAACTGACTGTAGGTGCCCAGACCCAAATGACATTCACAACGCGACCCTACACTCAAGGCTCAGGCAACACTGTGGAAGAGTCAGAGGACAAAGATGGGACGTCTGCTGCGAGAGTGTCTTCTGCAGGTGACAGGGAACTTGGCCAGCAACTCTCAACAACACGGCAATTAATGGTTGCTGAGAGAAAAAGAATCAAGAATTCTCTAATGACAAGCACTGTGATAAGCTAGCCAATCCCAAGGAGTCAGGTCTCAGCATCACCAAATGATCTGAGCAGGTTGTGTTTATAAACTTATATACATAAAAACACATAGACACACATATATGTGTATATATACATAAAATTATAGTTAATGAATAAGAAGCTATGAATTTGAGGAGTGGGAGGAATATAGGAGGAATTGAAGGAAGTGATGGAGGGGGAGAATAATATAAAAAATTGTATTTAAATATAAGATTCTTAAGTATTAAAAACCGCTTCCACCTATGCCAATAAAAATCAGTTTCATAAAAGCTTTCCTGACCAGTTCCACTTAGAAACTTTGGTCAGAATATGTTTTTAGTCCTTGCTGCCCCAGGCACAGGCTGGAAACAATTCTCACTTATAAAACTTTCATTGCTGGTACTATGAAAGAACTACAGTTCTGTTGTCATTCCCACAGGAAAATTTCTATTAAGCTAGAGAACACTGAGAAGCCAGGAAATTCTCCAATAAACCAATTAGTAGTCACAGTTTAAAGTATATTTTTGATTCTCTAGACCATGATTCCTAAGACCAACAACAAATGCTCTGCATTAAACTCCAGCTCACTTCCTGAGACTGCAGATCCAGCTTCACGTATATTTATCAAGGTCTGGAACTGGAATCACCTAGGGCTAACCACAGGCTGGTTAAAATCCAGGTGCCAGGGTCTTGCCTACATTTAAATGCTAGCCCCGCAGCAGGGCCGGTGCCAGCACAGCTGAGTGAGGAAGACTCCGAGCCGCTTCGGAGAGAAAGTTTCAGAAAGGAGTAAGTTGGAAGCATCTGCTCAGAAAAAGGCAGAGATTTCTCTTATCGAGTTCCCATCTGTCTCCACATCCGGACAAAAGCCACTGTCAATAGCTACAATTGAATTGTGCGTGTCTTGGGGACTACAGGGGAACTTCTCACCAGCCTCCTCCCCACACACTGCCAGAGCAGTGTTCCCAGAGCCGGCTGAGAAATGCCAAACCGTGGAGACGGGTGATCTGCTTAGGGAGAAGGGGCTGCTCGGAGTGACCTACAGCTCCAATGTGAGGTGCAGCTGTCCGTGAGGTGCAGCTGTCCGCAAGCTGTGCCCAAGAGCCACAGCTGTCATGGAGAGCTGGTGATGCACCCCAAACGGGCCTGCTTCTGCCAAGCGCGTGTCTCAGAGCGTTAAAGCTGTAGCTGCTGTGTGCCCACTAGAAAGGTCTCGTGGGTTTACATTACTGTAATGCTTTGTACACTCCTAAATATTAAAAAACCCTTTACAATATAATTTCATAACAAATCCTGTGATGAAAATACAATTGTGGGTCTCTTTAGGTGCAGGGAACGGGAATAAGCCATTTGTATGAGTATACTTGTTAGCTTTATACTTAGGTAAAAATATTCTAAAGACGTATGTGAACAAAACAGCTGGTTTTCTAAGATACAGGTCATATAACACTATTTCATATTTTGTTTTATGAAAACAATTTTACTTATATCATTGAATGTGTTTTAAACTAAAGGGATTGAATTAAAAAAAAGAACCCCTCAAATGTTCATTGTTTACAGAAATGCATGGAGCAAGTTTATCACAAGCGTGTCAGGTGAGGGCTGGGACGGTGAGCAACGCTCACCCTGTCACACGCTGTTCGTGTCAGCTCAGCTCCATCTTCATGGCTACTTACACAATTAGACTTTTAATGTGATGAATGATGGACAATTGCTGGTCATATGGCCAAGACAAAGATTTCCCATGATGCCTCTTACTTGTCAATACAAATGACAGCAGAAAATGTGCTCTGGGGATCTAGGGGAGGGGGGCCTTCGGATTTTCAATGATAAAAGATGCCAGTGAAATGGAAAAAAAGCAGGGGAAAGATATTGTATAATTTGCAATTAATATTTCCATTTTCGTATGTAGTCAACCACATGCTTGACTAGGAGGCATAAATTTGCTGGTAGCTAACATGGTACTGTAGTCTTAGGCCAAGCTCTCCTCTTCCTTGTATTAAAAAATCTGGACAACATGAGAAGGTAACACAGTCACCCTGGCAGTCAGATCTCCTGAAAATGCTCCCAAACTACAAAACTTTGGTAGGTGATGTGTTTCACGAGACTACAGAATTTCATGACTTTAGAAAAACTGTGCACGGCAGGAATTCTTCTTAAGGAATATTTTAGTGCCTGAGAGAGATGTTAGCTGTAATATAGCTTTCCTTTTAATTATGTGATCATTTTCTTCTAATCGTTCCTTAAAGATTTTCATGTTAATATTTTAAACCATCTGCAGATTGCTTTTACTGGATACCTTAGGGGCATACCAAGTTACAGTCACAAAACTAGAGTGTAATCTGCTAGCAATGGATTACCGATAATCTCTGTCTCCACCCTGGTCCGTGATCCACCAAAGACACTATTTAAATGTCCAGAATTAGTCAGATACAGGGTTTTAAATGGATGTACTTCCTCTTTGGGGCACCTGGTAATTAGCATAATGGCCTCTGCCCCTCCCCCACTCCCAGTGCTGGGTGCTATATATCATGTGTTGCTGGGGAAGTAGCTCCCATTCCCCAGAGGAACAAGAACAAAGGAGCTGGCAGGCTGCAGAGGAGAAGCTGCCCAGTCAACAGTGTATTAAAGACACCCATTAGTTGTTTCAATCAGCTAATTAGCTCAACAAATGCAAAACTAAATCATTAAACAAAGTGGCCCTGATTGCATTGCTGGCTTCTGATTTGGTATCACTAACCCAGCAGGGGGAGAACAGGGTTATTCAACAAAAATCAAAAAGCTGTCCACTGGGGAACTAAAAAGGGGTGGGACTTATTTTTTTTTTTATAAAAGTTGAGATTTGCCAGGAAGTTTCACTAGCAACAACAACAAAGAAAGTACCAGGAGACTTCTGTGTTTATGCTTTGAAATTTAAATCAATTTAAATATAAAATTGCTCTTCCCTTTTGTCATTATGTGAGAGAAATAAAAAGAGAGTTTTAGCTCTCTGGTGTGTAAACGGTCATTAACTTTTGTTTGACCTCGGGTGCAGACTAATAATGGATTTATGCACAGGGCACTCTCATTATACTCTTCCTGGTGCATTACACAAAACATGCTCCCAGGAGCTGTAATATCTCAGGTTTTAACTAGAAAACTTGATTCTCCCTTGACTGCCTCTCCACAGCTTTGTATCCACCTCTCTGTTCTTACCCCAAGAAACTGTTTCTCAGGTTTGACTCATGTGTATAAAACGTGTGCAGTCACAACACTGTCCTGGACACAAATGACCCATGTGTATAAAACGTGCAGTCACAACACTGTCCTGGACACAATTGACCCATGTGTATAAAACATGTGCAGTCACAACACTGTCCTGGACACAACTGACCCATGTGTATAAAACATGTGCAGTCACAACACTGTCCTGGACACAACTGACCCATGTGTATAAAACATGTGCAGTCACAACACTGTCCTGGACACAACTGACCCATGTGTATAAAACATGTGCAGTCACAACACTGTCCTGGACACAATTGACCCATGTGTATAAAAC
>PVIU01035519.1:0-10238 GCA_004026605.1 Ondatra zibethicus | reverse complement strand
GGCTACTTCCAGCTGGTTGGGGGCGCTGATAATCTTATGGGGACCCAAAGAAAATTTAGAGTTATGATCAAGTCCTTACTGGAGTATCCTGTGAAGCTTGATCATCTCAGGCAGCAATCTTGAATCTGTTCTGCTTGCTAGAGGCAAGCAAGTGCTCTCATTTAAGAGAGGCTTCCTGACTCAGCTTTAGCTGCAAAACCCTGCAGCTCTTTAAGAGGTCGTGCCACGAAACACTTAAATGGTGTTGATGAAAAGCTTACCACAGGCTTTTCAGTTTTCAGCCTTAGCAGGAAAAAAGCTGTGCCGTTTTAAAATGCCGGCTTTCTGGGCCATCCTGCCAGGGCAAAATCTGACCCAGGCAGGCGGTCCAGCCAGGGAACAGTCCAATGTGGTCTGTGAGCAGAATGCTGCAGCTTGCTTGCTGGCAGGGACCTTGAAACACCATAGAGTTGTGGCGATAAACGGCTACAGCCGGTACCTCCGTCAGGAGGCTGGAGTTGCAGAAAGCTAAGGAATGGGTTGGATCCAGCCGTCAAAGCCACGGTTTTTATCCTACACACATAGCTTGGTAAATTAAAGACTTGTGTAGTCAGAAAAAGAGAGATATACAGTAATGAGAGATTCAAAGACAAAGAAAACCTCTAAATGGTTTACAGTGTGTTAAAAATATATGCAGGCTAAAGTTTAAAATTCTTAAAGTAAAAAAGAAAGAGAGTAGTTGGGTGTGGTGGTACACACTTTAATCCCAACACTTGGGAGGCAGAAGTAGATTGACCTCTGTGACTTCAAGGTATGGTAGCACACACCTTTAATCCCAGCACTGGGGAGGCAGAGACGGGCGGATCTCTGTGAGTTCAAGGATAGCCTGGTCTACAGAGGGAGTTCCAGGATAAAGATACACAGAAACCTTGTCTCAAAAAGCCAAAAATTAAAAATAAAAGAAATAGAGTTTAAAATAAAGCCGCATAAAGAAGGAAAACACACAGAGAATCTGGATACTGTATGTTATTATTCTCACTTTGAATTATTTGAATGTTGAGGAATGAGAAAAAGCTGATAAAATATTTTTGCTTATAAATGCTGCTGAATTAATCCAAGATAGGTATTTTGAAAATACCTTGACTTCAAAATTGAAGTCAATAGATATGTTACTTTGGAGAAGAGATTTTGCTTTTGTTTCTAGAGGAAATGAGAGGCTGTGGATTCATTCTGAGTCAAGAAAACTCAGATTTGATCAAGGAAGACCACCTGAGAAATCTCTGGTAGGAACAGGTGGCCCAGATGTCTGAGTTCTACATCCAGAACAGATTCAAGATTGCTGCCTGAGATGATCAAGCGTCACAGGATACTCCAGTAAGGACTTGATCATAACTCTAAATTTTCTTTGGGTCCCCATAAGATTATCAGTGCCCCCAACCAGCTGGAAGTAGCCTGGAATACTACGCCCACATTCCCCCAAAAATGGACTATGGATATTTTTCTTTATTAAAAAAAAAAGAGGGGGAAATGGTGTGGGAGAATTGTCTGTATTCTGTCAGTCATGATGTAAATAAATGCTGATTGTCCATTAGCCAGGATGTATAGGTGGGACAATCAGACAGGAAGTAGAGGCAGAGCAAGGAGAGTAGGAGAATTCTGGGAAGCAGGAAGCTCTCTGGGAACTCCTGCCTGGACCACCGAAGAAGCAGGATGTGACCTGCCTTGCTGAGAAAGATACTGAGCCATGTGGCTAACATAGATAAGAATAATGGGTTAATATATGCTACAAGAGCTAATAGGAGGTCTGAGCTAATGGGCCAATCAGTTTATAATCTTCTGGAGGCCTCTGTGTGATTTTCTCTGGGACTGAACGGCTGGGGGGACCAGGCAGGACATAAAACCCAACAAGCAGCCTGGCCCTCATGTTACACACGAACACTTCCACTATAAATAAATAAATAAATAAATAAATAAATAAATAAATAACCGGAGTTAACAACCACTGGTCATTAATATCATTTAATATCAATGGACTCAATTCACCCATTAAAAGGCACAGGTTATGTGAATGGTTACAAAAACAGGATCCAACATTCTGCTGTTTACAAGAAACACACCTCAACCTCAATAACAGACACTTCCTCAGAGTAAAGGGTTGGGAAAAGGTTTTCCAATCAAATGGACCTAAGAAACAAGTGGGTGTGCCTATACTAATATCTAA
The DNA here is from genome assembly GCA_004026605.1 of Ondatra zibethicus. NCBI lineage: Eukaryota > Metazoa > Chordata > Mammalia > Rodentia > Cricetidae > Ondatra > Ondatra zibethicus. The sequence continues at coordinate 8,038 of PVIU01035519.1, read as the reverse complement.
CAAAATTGATTTCAAACTAAAATCAATCAGAAGAGATGGAGAAGGACACTTTATACTCATAACAGGAACAATTCATCAGGATGAAGATTCAATCCTGAATATCTACACCCCTATTATAAAAGTACCCACATATGTAAAAGAAACATTACTAGATCTCAAAGACTTAAAGTTCTTGTCAAATAGATCTTTCACTTCCTTTGAGTTACCCTAAGATACTTTATGCTATTTGTGGCTATCGTGAAAGGTGATGTTTCTATGATTTTCTTCTCTGCTTCTTTATTCCTTGTGTTTAGTAGGATGAACATAGTAAAAATGGAAATTCTACCAAAAGCAATCTATAGATTCAATGCAATCCCCAATAAAATCCCAACAAAATTCTTCACAGACCTTGAGAGAATAATCACTAACTTTATATGGAAAAACTTTATAAGGAAAAGCCCCAGATAGCCAAAACAATCCTATACAATAAAGGTACTGCAGGAGGCATTACCATCCCTGACTTCAAACTCTATTACAGAGCTACAGTAATGAAAACAGCTTGGTATTGGCATCAAAACAGAGACGTTGACCAATGGAATCAAATCAAAGACCCGGATATTAACCCACAAACCTATGAACACCTCATACTTGACAAAGAACCTAAAATTATACAATGGAAGAAAGAAAGCATCTTTAACAAATGTGCTGGCATAACTGGATGTAAACCTGTAGAAGAATGAAAATAGATCCATATCTATCACCATGCACAAAACTCAAGTCCAAATGGATTAAAGACCTCAATATAAATCTGACCACACTGAACCTGATAGAAGCGAAAGTAGGAAGTATCTTGCAATACATGGGCACAGGAGACCACTTCCTATGTATAACCCCAGTGGCACAGACAATAAGAGTAACAATGAATAAATGGGACCCCCTGAAACTGAGAAGCTTCTGTAGAGTAAAGGACACAGTCATTAAGACAAAAAGGCATCCTACTGAATGGGAGAAGATATTCACCAACCCCACATCAGACAAAGGTCTGATATCCAAAATATATAAAGAACTCAAGAAACTAGACATTAAAATTCTAAATATTCCAATTAAAAGATGTGATAATGATCTGAACAGTGAATTCTCAACAGAAGAAGTTCAAATGGCCAAAAGATACTTAAGGTCATGTTCAACTTCTTTAGCAATCAGGGAAATGCAAATCAAAACAACTTTGAGATACCATCTTACACCTGTCAGAATGGCTAAAATCAAAAACACCAATGATTCCCTATGCTGGAGAGGATGTGGAGAAAGGGGAACACTCATCCACTGCTACTGGGAATTCAAACATGTGCAATCACTTTGGAAATCAGTGTGGTGGTTTCTCGGGAAACTGGGACTCAACCTACCTCAGGATCCAACAATACCACTCTTGGGAATATACCCAAGAGATGCACAATCATACTATAAAAGCATTTGTGCAACTATGTTCATAGCAGCATTATTTGTAATAGCCAGAATCTGGAAACAGCCTAGGTGCCCCTCAATGGAAGAATGGATCAAGAAAGCGTGGAATATATACACATTAGAATACTACTCAGCGGTAAAAAAAAAAAAACAGTGGCATCTTGAATTTTGCATGCAAATGGATGGAAATAGAAAACACTATCCTTAGTGACATAACCCAGACCAAAAAGATGAATATGTTATGTACTCACTCATTAGTGGACTCTAGCCATAAACAAAGGACATTAAGCCTATAGTTCACAATCCTAGAGAAGCCAAATAGCAAGGTGAACACAAAGAAAAACATATGTAGATCCTCCTGGATATTGGAAGCAAACAAGATCGCCGGGCAAAAGTTGGGAGCATGGGGGTTGGGGTAGGGGTGAGGGTGGGGTTGGGGGAGGGGAGAGGGGAAGGACTCGGGAGAGCTTGGAGGTGTGGGAGGGTGGAGATGGAGGAAGGGCAGATATTGGAACAGGGAAGAAGATATCTACATTAAGGGAGCCATTTTAGGGTGGGCAAGAGACTTGGCTCTAGAGGGGATCCCAGATGTCCACGGGGATGTCCCCACCTAGGTCCTTGGGCAGCAGAGGAGAGGGTGCCTGAACTGGCCTTGTCCTATAGTCACACTGATGAATATCTTGAATATCACCATAGAAATTTCGTCCGATGGATGGAGATAGAGACAGAGACCCACAGCCACATCAGAGGTATGGACTGAGCTCCCAAGGTCCAGTTGAAGAGCAGGAGGGAGAAGATGAGCAAGGAAGTCAGGACCGTGAGGGGCTGGACCACCCACTGAGACAGTGTGCCTGATCTAATGGGAGCTCACCAAATCCAGCTGGACTGGGACTGAAGGAGCATGTGATCAAACCGGACTCTCTAAATGTGGCTGCCAATGGGAACAGACTGAGAAGCCACCAATAATAGCACTGGGACCTGTCTCTTCTGCATGTATTGTCTTTTTGGGACCCTAGTTTACTTGGATTCACACCTTCCTAGGCCAGGATGGAGGGGGGAGGGCCCTGAACTCCCCAAAGGGCAGGGTACCCTGCCCTCTCTTAAGGATGGAGGGAGAGGGAGGAGGAGTAATGAAGGAGCGGGAGGGGAATGGGAGAAGGAGAGGAAGTGTCAATTTTTGAATGGAAAAATAAAAAAGAAGGAAAAGAGAAATGTTAGCTGAAACTACTAAAATTCTTCTTATCCTTATCTCTCTAATAGATATATAAACTGAATATTTTTTACTATAAAAATTTCTAACACTTCCATAGTTTCCAACTTGAACATGAACTCACCAATTATAACTGCTTGCATTGAATAGAAGCACTTGAGGGTCCCAGAGATAGATATAAATCAAGACAGAAAAAAAAATAGCTTATTTTTGTTTTCTTGTTCATTTTTTGCGTTTTGGAAATTTTTTGTCCTATCTTGAATAAAGAAGAGATTTTTCTCTAGACTGAGTGTGCCTTCCTTCTTTACTCATTGCCTTGTTTCTGATCCACAGTGGACTCCATGGACTTTACACAGGACCCCACTCTCTATCTACCTGATGTTCTGTAAGTAGAGACTGTTAACCAGTCCTCAGACTTAGGAATGTTCTCATTGCCCTAATCTTCCCTTAAACTATGAAAGAGGCCTTAGACACCCGACTGTACACCTTGGGAGAGATGTGAATTTTAAGTGGATCTCTCACCTAAGTTAATCAAGGTCTAAAACAGGGCCTCAAGAAGCAAAGACGCCAAAGTGAGTCTTCATTTCATTCTATTCCAAGATAAGCCGTACTGCCAAGCATAGTGGAGAATGCAAGGGAAGCAACAGCACAAATGTCAATAATAACAAAGACCCTGTCTTTTACAGTGTGCAATCTAATGAATGAAATACATGTCTTAGAAGAATGATCTATGCAGAGTCGTACATACCTGTAGTCCCAGCCCTTGAGAGGTTAAAGCAAGAAGATGAGCTACATTGTGAGACCCTTGTCTCAAAACTAAGTAACAATAATAACAAAAAAATTAGCAGGAATCTTAGATCTATCTTATAAGCAACTTACAAAGAAGAGCTTAAGGCTACCTGTTATGTTATATGAAACAGGTTTTCCCATTTGGGAAGGACTGGCAGACAGCTTGTTTGTAAACTTCGTGAACATCATTTCATTACATATCCTACCATTCAACAAGCAGGAACTTCCTCCTCAACAGAGCTTCCACAGCAGTACATACATGGTTTTATACTTGTGCATCATTTCTCAGTAATGTCATGTGCTTTTGTTACTTACATCAAAGAAATAAGGAGAGTAGTGAGGCTTTCTTTGTGAGCCTTGCCTAATAGAGAACAAATGACTAAATTCCATTAGCTGTAGTAGGAACTTATGAATGGCCAGCAGCAGCTATTCAGCTCCACCTGCGCCCCACAGAGGACCACTCCTTTTCATCATTGGGTAAAGAAACAATCTGGTTGACTTGAAATTTTTTTTTCTTACACTGTTTGCTTTTTTCAGCTTTCCCATCCTTTTGCAAGCATAGGGCTTTACTTTCTCAGAGATAATGAGAGTGACAGGGACCACATTTCATCTCTTCATTGCAGGAACATATTCACATGTCTCTAGAGGAAGCGTATCTATGATTACTTCCAATGTCTAACAATGCCTCTTGACTCATGGATCTAGGTCACACCAACTGATGTCGAAATCAATTTGATGTTTCACCATTTAGGAAGACATTTCATATGCTTTCCATTTTTCATTACTTCCCACATTAATGTATCTAGAATAAGGTTATGGGCCAATAAACTCCCATTTTAAAAAAAACAGGGAACATATAATCCATGGTCATAGTTTGCCAAACTCTGATCAATACTATTGCCAAATAAGGAAAAAAGAAGTAAGTTGTAGGAAAAGAAATGGGGAAACTTTGGTTAAAAGTTTGAATAGATAACAAGAGGGAAAAAATATGATTCTTTTAAAGACAGGGAAAATTTAATATCAAAGAAAGATATGCTTAGGCATAATTTTACACATATGTGCAGACATCATATACATAAGTAATATAAAAAATAAAATAGAAATACAATTAAAAGCATAGTGAGTCTGTGCTGTTGATGCATTAAAGGCTTTGCACATATGTTTATGGAATACCTATATTATTTATAATATTTTGATCATTTTCTTACAATTACAAGACAAATTGTTTGACACCCTCCCTTTTCCCTACTTCAATATTTTTCAAATCCAGCTTCTTATTCTGAAAAAAATAGTGAATATTGCATTTACTTTTACAGAGAAAAGGGACTACATTTTCAAATATTATCATTTTCTTCTCATTTATAGGACTTTAAAAAGGTTTTTTACACTATTTATTTATTATTTATTATGTTGTGTGTGTGTGTGTTACATGTATGAGGGTGCTTTTGGGGGAAAGAAGAGCAGACCAAGTCTCCTTGAGCTGGAGTTACCTGCTTGCTCTGGATATTGGGGACAGAATTTAGGCGCTCTGGAAAAGCAGTGAACACTTTCAACCACTAAGCCAGTCCCAGTGTGATGGCTGTCCTTGGCTTTCAACTTGACTGTATTTAGAATGAGCTGCACACCTGTGAAGAGAAATGGAGGTCACACCTGTGAGAGATATTCTCCTTGGTTTGAAGTATGTGCATAGACTTCGAGACCAGACCTTTGAGTTAGGAAAACAGACCTCTGATCCAGATCTTGAGGCAGGAGACACACCCTTAATCTGGGCCACACTTTCCACTGGAAGTCTATATAAGGACATGAAAGAAGGAAGGTTGTGTTCTATGCCTACCTGCCCTTGCCTTGCTACCTCATCCATTCCTTCACTGGCATTGGAGCTTAATTCTTCAGGATTCTAGCATATATATTGAAGACCATCTGAGACACCCAGTCTTATGGGACTGAACAACTACTAGATTCTTGGACTTTCCATTCATAGCCAGCCATTGCTAGACTGCAGCCTGTAGGTCATTCCAATAAATTCCCAGATAGATAGATAGATAGATAGATAGATAGATAGATAGATAGATAGATAGATAGAGAATATTAATTCCATAAATTCTGTGGCTCTAGAGAACCCTCACCAATACACCCATTTACAGGTATTTGGCCTTAAAAAAAAAAACTTGCAATGCCTATTACACAGTTCAAATGTGGCTTATATTAATCTATATTAAGATTACCTTAGTGACATGGTCCATTAAACAGAGAGCTATGTTGAATCTCAGGACCATAATATCACCTATAACCTAAACATCCTAGAAGATCCCTTTTTTTTTTCTTGAATCAGGGAAAGAACTACTGGGAAAATGTATCCCGATAGAAGAAAGCCATTTGTTTTGATTGGTTCTCTGCTATTAGCTACAAAGTTTCCAAGGACATTTGGACTGTGAAAAATATCAACAAATTTATCTTTGACATTTCAATAGGGATCAAAAAAGACATTTATAAATGCAAGAACACATTGAATTTTACCTTGAAAAAGTACTAATTCTTTTGATATGTGAATGATGCTGAAATAGATATTTGACAATAAAATGCATTTTCAGTTATACTGTGACTGAGAAATATGCTTTTCTCTAACTGGGGAAAGAATTCCTGCCTTTTTCCCCCCAGCGTTTCACTGAACAGCTGTGAGTTTTCAGACCATCTCCACTAAACAAGTTCACATATTTGCTTCCCCTTCAGCCTTACTCTTTCAATATTTAGTCATTGAATCCAGATCATGTTGTTATTCCCAGTGTCCAAACATCAATTTAATTTGCTACAAGCAGGATAAATCAAGCTTTTCCATAACAAAACTAAATAAAACTATCACTCATGGGCAGGAAAAACATAAAAATAAGTTGAATATTTAGCTCTCACTCTAAGTCCATCTTAAGGGTCATTTAATGTCAAATCCTGATTCCAAGTTTTCAGTATTGAAATAAATATTAAAAATAATTCAGCCAATTCCAAACTTATCTTTTATTATAAATAAGAGAAGGGACTTGTTCAATGTCTTATGATCAAATTATATAGGAGAGAAGACAGATCTTACAGACCCAAGATCTTTTCTACTGTGATATAACTCCACCTCCATCTTTTCATGTGTATTACCACATGGCTGTGGTTTACCAAGTAAAGTTCTGTCCAGCTCCGGCAGGGCTACATGACTTCTCTCTGACTCCAACTTCTTTCTCCCAGCATTCAGTTTAGTTTTCCCCACCTATACCTGTTCTGCCCTGCTCTGCTATAGGCTAAAAGAAGTTTCTTTATTAACCAATGGTATTTACAGCATACAGAGGGGAATCCCACATCACCTCCCCTTTTCTGTTTAAAAAGTAAAGAAGGCTTTAACTTTAGCATAATAAAATTACATAATGCAGTTATCAAGAAAGAATTATAGTTACAATATTTATATCTATTTTTCTTTATCATAACTAAGGGAAACTATAACTATATACTCTTCAACTCCATCAAAGACTGCAGAAGGATATGATATTACCTAAGTTAACAGGAAATGCATTGTAAGCAACTTCCAAAACTCTAGAATTGACAGAGACACCTCGCTGCCTGGACAGTCACCCAAAGTTCTTCTATATCATTGGTGTACCCATATTCAGCCTACAGGCCCATAGTATCCAGCAGGCTTTTCCACGAAGCAGGAAATCTAAAGATCTGTTCTGCCTTGTATTGGCAAAATCTATCAGTTGCTTTCTCCTGTGTCTTGCAGAATGTTTTTCAGATTCTTTAATGAAGCAGGAACCCCGAAGGATCATCTCACCTTTAGACAAGTTCACCAGTCATTTCTCTGTGAGTCCTGCATGTCCAATTCATCAAGCAGTCCAGGCAAGAGCAGTTTCTTGCCCAAATGGCTAGCAAACTCTATAAGGATTCTCTTTGATACCCATCATCCTCTTGAAGTAGATTGGTGCTGCTAGGAGCATATGTGTCTCATTGTCATGAAAAGTCCTAACTTCTTAAAACATTTTAAATAACATATTCGGTAGACTTTGAAAGATTTGAAGAATACCTATCTAATTGAAATATATCTCTATATGTTTAGAATACCTAACATGACTACAACCTTGATTATTATAGATGACTCTCTATTAATTTATATTTCTTAATTATACATAACACTTTTAAATGAGCTATATAAGCACAATACCCTAATCAAGAGCAGAAATATATATACATATATATATGTATGTATGTATATATATATAGTATAACAAAATTTACCTTAAATTTCTCTCAATAAACCAAGATCCATACCAATGCAAATCTTTATAACATATCCCCCTTTAAATGTAAACAAACTTTTATAAACAATCATTTAGGGAATTTGGGCATAGTTCTTTCCAAACTGCTTCCTGCTGTTTATTGGGCAAAGTAATTTTTTTTTTTATTTTTTATTATTTTTTTTCCATACATTGTTTTGTTTTATTTTTTCCATTCAAGAACATAATTAAAGATGAAAAAAAAATTTTTTCCTTTCTTCCCCTTCTCCCGGTCCCCTCCCACTACCCCCCACCCCTCCTCCCTCCCCCTTCTTCCTTGAAAGAGGGCATG
>PVIU01035518.1:0-10225 GCA_004026605.1 Ondatra zibethicus | reverse complement strand
AGCTCAGATAGGGCTGTTGTGTGATGATTTACTCCAAATCAAAACAGTCCATCCTGGAGGGAGGCTACTTAAGACTCAGGAAGTAAATAAAACTCACCAGTCTCAGAAAGTTCCTAAAACTTACAAGATCCACAAGGGCCCTCCCCAAGGTTATAGCCACAGTGACAATTGCTAGAAAAGAGACTCGCTGCCCAGCTGAACTATCTACAGGCTGTGCGGGGAGCTCCAGGGATGTAGCCTTTGTGATTCATCACCCATGCTATGATGGTTTTGATGATGCAGTCACCATCTCTACCCATTAGGAACCCCTCACCCGTGTTCCTATAAGTAATGCTAATAAATTCATCGATTCACTAAGCTGGACCTGGATGGAACTAGTTTTATGGATGGATTTGATCTACGGTTGGTGACCTGCCTGGCATGAATAGACATTTATTCACATTTACCAAGAAAAAGTCGCAAAACAGGTCCACTGGGGAAGGACCAACTCAGTGTATTAAACCTCCTTTAAAAAGAAGGGGAATAATGCACATTTCCCCATCACTCAAACATTGTAACACTAATGACTTTTCCACTTTTTGTACGTTTTACTGATATCACTTTGTATCATCATTTTAACCAACCCTCTAATAATATTAATCAGTACATTTTACAAAGAACAAACCAGAAAGTGAAGACTTTTTCAGTATTCACAAACACACACATGCACACATACACATGCCAGCGATCCATAAGGTAATATGATTACGTCCATGAACAACGAAATTGACTGAAACTCACAGATGTTAAAGGATGTTGTAATGGTCTGTCCTGTCCCTTTAAGAGACAAGCCACACCTACTCCCTCCCCTGTCTGCCTAGGCAAGCTGACCTTCAGCTTCCAGCCTGAGTCCCTTCTTTTTCCATCTCTCTAGAAGAAGCAGCTTCTGTCTCTCCCTTTTCCCCACTTCTCCCCTTCCCCCTTCCTCTCTCTCTCTCTGCCTCTCTCTCTCTGCTCTTCTTTCTTCCCCCTTCTTCCCTTCCCTTCCATAACCCACTAAATAAATATGCAACTTCACTCTGCATGACGTGCCTATCCATGTCTCTTGTTTTTCACCCACAGGACCAGCTGCCTTCGGAGACCTGTGGAGTCTTGTGGCTTGTCTATCCATCTCAGTCTCTCACCCACCATGCAGCTCCGTGCCTCGGACCCACTGGCCTTCATAGCCTGTGGGCCACTCGGTGGCTTCCTGCCTAGGACCCGGCTGCCTTCGTGGCCTACCATGGTCTTGGGACCCGCTGCCCGCCGCTGCTTGGGGACCTGCTGTGTGGTCTCATGGCCCACTGCCCACTGCTTCCACTTGAGGACCTGCAGCATTTTACTTAAACTGTAACAGATGTGCCCCCATGTCACCCAACAAACAAACAAAAGATCCTATAGGGGGGAAAAAATCAAGCACCATCTTAGATATAGATACTTGGATCCACCTTGGGAATTTCCACGGGGCTCCATCTTGGAATATATGCTGGAGGCCATCCTGGAAGCTGGTTCTGAGTGCCATTTTGGATGTAGATGCTGGTTGCCATTTTGAAGCCACATCCTGGGAACCATTTTATGTCAGATGCTGAGAGTCCTTTTGGGATCAAATGCTGGGCACCACTGTGAAAACAGATACTTCCCGACACCGTGACCTTATTTAAATGATTGAAAGCCTTGTTTGGTCCTCCACAGATACCATGATGGAGAATTTTTTAAGGATGGAAAATTGATTTCCCTCTGTCCTTTTGAGTGTATGCTGAGCAGGGCTCAACAGCTTGGAGGATGAAAAGAAAGGCTACCTTATGCAGCCACTGGAAGCCAGCTTCCAATCTGTGGAAAAGATGTGTGTCTTCCCAACAGGACACAAACATGGTCCAAAGATGAGGTGAAGCCATGCCCTTCTGGCCATCCTCCCCACTTCATGCAAAACTCTGAAAATGTCTCTTTCCTCATCTTGTCAAAATCCACCTGCTGCATGACTGGGAAGCTGTCAGGGTGAGATCGATAACCCCCAGGCAGGCCTGGAATATGAGCTAAATTGCCTGAGTCACTGGGGATGATAGAGTCATTCTGCAGGAAATTGGAAATCAATTCTTGTCATCACTGTAGAGAACTCCTTTATCAAGCAGTTCACCGTGTAAGGCAACCAAGAGAACCAGGAGGCTAATACAGAAACGGCAACCTTATTCCACCTGACTCCCTCCCCTTCTCCCGGCAACCCAGAAGCTAACACAATTAGACCCATTAACAAATAAATCAACCAAAACTCAGAGAAGTTAAAGGGCATGCCCAAGATCATGCAGAAAAAAAAAAGTAGAAGAATCTATGGGAAAAACAAACAAACAAGAATTGGAAACAGACATAGTATGTCATTGTGCTGGTTGCTTTTTTTTTTTTTTGTCAATTTGATACACACTAGAGTCACCAGGAAAGAGGAACCTCATTGAGGAACCAATTGCCTCCATCAGACTGGCCTGTGGGCATGTCTGTGAGATATTTTCTCAATGACTGGTTGATGTGGGAGGGCCCAGCTCATTGTGAGCAGTTGAGCCTGGGCCACTGTATAGAAAGATAACTGAGCAAGCCAGGGAAAACAAGCCGGTAATCAGCACTCCTCCATGATCTCTGCTTCCGTTCCTGCCTCCAGCACCCTGCCTCCAGGATCCTGCTTGAATTTCTGCCCGCAGTGATGGGCTGTAACATGGAAGTGTAAACCAAATAGACCCTTCCCAAGTTGCTTTTGGTCAGGGTTTTATCACAGCAATACAACCTGTTGTAGGAGGGCGCTTGTTTGTTCCCGGCTGTTCAGCCCTGAAATAACCACACAGAAACTGTATTAATTAAATCACTGTTTGGCCTATTAGCTCTAGCTTCTTATTGGCTAGCTCTTATATCTTAATTTAACCCATTGCTATTAATCTGCATATCTCCACGTAGCTGTGGCTTACCAGGTAAAGTTCCATCCATGCATCTGTCTCCGGTGGCGCTACATGGCGTCTCCCGACTCCACCTACTCTCTCTCTCTCTCTCTCTCTCTCTCTCTCTCTATATATATATATATATATATATATATATATATATATATATATATATCTTCCAACCTAGCTATGTTCTGTTAAGCCATTGGCCAAGAGCAGCTTCTTTATTCATTAACCAATAAAAGCAACACATATATAGAAGGACTTCCCACATCAATAACCAAACTAGAACAGCCATTTTGGAATCAAACACTGGGGCCCATTTTGAAATCAGATACTGGGAGCCATTTTGGAATCAGATAATTAGATGCCATCTTGAAATCAGACACTGGTTGCTATCTTGGAAGCAGATGCCAGTCAATATCTTGGAGACACTGGCAACCAAGAAGGATTTGAAAAAAAAAGCAGTAAGAGAAAAAGCCATACACTCATGAGTTGGTGAGTATGTCTCGTGTGGTTTCAGAGGTTTTAGTCCATGACCACTGATCCCTATTGATTCAAGTCAATGAAAATACAGACCATCAAGGCAAGAGTGTATGGTGCTCAAAGCAGTTCACTTCATGATGGCCAGGAAGCAAGAAGGAGAGGAAGGGGCCAGGTTCCAATATCACCCACAAAGAGATAACTTCCTTCCACAAAGTCCCACCTCTTCTTAAAAAAAATCTATTGCATTTTTTATTTTTTACTTTATTTGGTGTGGGGGGAGAGAGAGGCCCTCATGTACTGTGGGCAGATGTGGGGGTCAGGAGATGACGTGCAAGAGTCCATTCTCTCCTTCTACCACGTGGGCCCCAAAGATCAAACTCAGCTCTTCTAGCTTTGCAAAAAAGTGCATTTACCCACCACGTCATGTTGCCAGCCCTATGCCCTACCTCTTAAAGGTCCCATTCCATCCAAATAGTGCCATAGGTTGGGTTAACACCTTTAACACATGGACCCTTGGAGATCATCTGAGATTCAAACCATAGCACTCTATAAGCTGTATATCTCCTATATAGGTAATTTGGTAGTGAGAAGTTCTTCCTGGAGCTTATTATACATATTCCACCAGTGCTGAGTTAGCCTAAGATGGCTAACAGTCACCACAGTCCCCTACACTGTTACTGTCACCAGCAGCACTTTAGGATCATCCTGATCAACAATGCAGGGGGACTGGGTTTACTTTGGGTTGCTGATGGATTTTATTGGTAGCAGATTTTATTAGTATGTATTTAAAGACAAAACAAGAGCTTAAGAGCTGGTGCTAGAGAGATCGCTCAGTGGTGAAAAGTGCATATATGCTGTTCATATAGTGTTGGGAGGAGGCTGCTTGCTTGTTTCCTGGCCGCCCACATATGCACATATACACATATGCACAAGGACTTCCCACACCAATACAGAGGACCCAAGTCCAGTTCCCAGAACCCACAATGGAAAGGCAGTTCCAGCTCTAGAGATCCAATACCCTCTTCCAGCCTCTATGGGAACTCACACACATGCACATAGACACAAAATATTTATGTTAAATAGAGCATCAGAGTTATTATAGGCACACACCTGTAATCAAGTACATACAAGACACACACAGAAAGACCATGAGTTTGAAGCTAGCCTAGGTTACTTTTTAAAAAAATTAAAAATTTGTAAATGTCTGTCAAAAAAAAAAATCTGGGAACTGGGAAGCTGGCCCAGTGGGTAAAGTGCCTGCCACACAATTATAAAGACTTAAGTTTGGATTCCCAGAACATACATGGGAAGCCTAGCATTGTGACTCTTGGCTTTAACCCAGCACGGTTAGGAGAAGGCAGAAACAGGCAGATCTCTGGCTACCTTTGTCTAGTTAATGAACTTCAAGGTCTATGAGAGACCCTGTCTCAAAAAAGGTAAATAAGTGAAGCAGGGAGTTATTGGCCCCACTTTATATGTGTGTGTGTAATTTGTTGTAATTTGCTGTGATAAACACCATAACCAGAAGCAACTCGAAGGAATAAAAGGATTTACTTCATCTTCACTTCTGGGTCACCATCCATCACTGAAGGAAGTCAGGACAGGAACCTGGAGGCAGGAACCATGGAGGCGTACTCCTTTTCCCCTCTGGCTCATTCATCAGCTCATGTTTAGCTAACCTGCCTAGGCATGGGATGGTCCGGGCAACACCCATCATCAATCAAGACATAGCCATAGGCCAGCTTGGCCTAAGCAATTCCTCAGTTGAGGTTCCCTCTTTCCAGGTGACTCCAAGTTGTGTCGAGTCAACAATAAAAACCAACCAACACACCCACTAACAACTACCACACATGCACACACACACATATTCTATGCCATGTACACACACACACACACACACACACACACACACACACGTTCAAACCCTGACTCGTTTATTTAAAATGTAGTCTGCTACATAATATTAGAAAGCATTGAATTTCCCTGAACCTCATCTATCTATATTCTTTTCCACAGACACCGAAATCAGTATCCTTCTCTGGGTAAAGGGATAAGGAGCGACCTCATCAATACACATGCTATGAAACATCAATTGGCGTCTAGTTCTGGCATAACCACTTATTCATTAATCAGATAGATTGTGTCCCAAACAAGCAAAATGACTTGCCTCAAACCAGTTCGCTTGAAATATAATGGAATTAATTAACATTTATTTTAGATTTATGAAACACTTTTCTCATTCACCCATGGTTCACTTTGGAATAAGGATCTGGGAGGCCCTTCTTTTTTATCTTAAGGGGAGATGTTTGGAGAGAATTGGGGTGGAGCTCACAACGTCAAAGGTGGGTTACTTTGGTAAGTCCTTTTCATCAGACCCTGAGTCCGATTTCTCTTTGAGTCTCTGTGAGGGTATCTGACATTGGGTGCCACGGCACTTGTAAGAAGTGAGACAACTTCCCTTCCTGCCTGTTTTTGAGGCGGGATCTCGCTTGTTTATGCTACTCCAGACCAGCTGGAGTTTCAGGGCAACTCCTGCCCCTGCCTCCCATCTCACCGGAGGAGTGCTGGGGTTACAGGTGCATGCCACCACATCCGGCTTCTTCCCATTAGCTCCAGGGATCAAACTCAGGCCACCCGTCTTGTGTGGCTAATGCTTTTACCCACTGAACCATCTCACCGGTCAGAGAATGAACACCTGATCTGCAGAGACTTCAGTATACCCATAAACTGTGAGAATTCTTCCCTGGGGAGATGTGAACAGTGGCCACCCCTTCCTCATAAGGACCCGATGACAAAAAACAAAACTCCATCAGCATTCACCCTGAGGAACCAATGGGTTTTCTGGGCTTGCTTACAGACCATGGGGTAGGAACTGGAGGATTCCAAAGCAGCCACAATAGAAAGTATTCACATTGCATAAGTAGCTTCATTTTTGGTTACTCTTCCCCAAACTATATATGCTAGCACCTTCTCAGACCCAAGGCTAATTAAAGTTAGGGAAGAATTACATACAAATAGCTGGAGGGGGTCCCTGGAACCTCACGTGAAAATCCAATGACCCTCCCCATACCCTTCTTTGGTGGTGGTGGTGGTAGTAATGACCCCTATGAAAGGGACTCAGACTCAGCATGGGGTCGCGATCCACAGTTGAGAAACATTGTTCTATAGACTATCAACAGGCATCAGGTGAAATCTGGATGGCCTCTTACAAGTAGAAACAGCTGACCCAATGAAGATGGCAGTTGTTTTTGATCAGAGAACCATGTCCTATAACACCATAGCTTACCAGTCTTGATGGTTCTAATAAGCTTCCCTGTAGGAATTATTCTAGAGAATTCTGGGCATTGCAGGCTCACCCTATCAAATGATTTTCACGGTCATGACCACTACAGGAATAAACATAAGAAAACAAGCACACCAGATAGACTTTCACACACTCATGCTGTTACCCTTCAGAAGTAACATGTACCAAAAGGCTCATGTGCCTGGAAATGTTGCTCCCCAGACGGAACCTTGAGGAGGAAGACTGTCCCTGGGGGAAGTGGGTCACTGAGGGCAGGTCTTCATGTTCCATATCCCTGTCCCACTTCCTGTCCGTCCCCTGCTTCTTAACTAAAGATATGTTGCAAGTGATTACTTCAAGTCCCTGACGCCATGACTTCTCCATCACGATGAACTGTGCCCTCAAACTGTGAGCCACTGTGGATTTTTCCTTTCTTTTTTCTTAACTTCGATTTTATGTGTATGGGTGTTCTGCCACATGTATATCTGTGCTCCACCTCTGTATGTCTGTGCTCCGCTTCTGTGCCTAGTGCCTATGGAGGCCAGAAGAGGGTGTCAGATTCCCTGAACTAGATTTACAGATGGTTGTAAGCCACTATGTGAGTGGCGGAAATCGAACCCAGGTCTTCTGAAGGGACAGCGGGTACTGTTAGCCACTGAGCCATCTCTCCAGCCCCTCTCTAGCACCCCATTTTTCTTTTCTTAAATTGCTTTATCCAGGAATTTTGTCATGGCAACAGAAAAAAAAATAATTAATACAATGAATGACAAGCCTGAGACTTAGTACCTTTCTAAAATCTCTCTCTCTCTCTCTCTCTCTCTCTCTCTCTCTTCTCACGTGTGTGTGCATGCTTGCACGTAAGACTACTCACGTACATGAGTGAGAGCATGGATATACCATGGCACACACGTGGAGGTCGGAGGACAAACTTGGGTGTTGGTCCTCACCCTCTACCTTGTTTTGAGATTCAGTCTCTTGCTCACTGCCGTATACACCAGGTTAGCTGCCCCACAAGCCTGAAAGAATTCCCATCTCCGGCTCCCATTCCCTATAGAAGCACAGGGATTATAGACACGCGCCATTACTCCTGGCTTTATTTGAGTTCTGGGTCTCTGAGGTCCTCACACTTGTACGGTAGATAGATGCTTTACCCACTGACCCATTTTCTCAACCCTGGTGGTTGAGCATCTCCGAATCACTCAAACCCCAAGTCAACCCAGCAATGGAGCACAGACCCCAGCTCTCTCTGGATGGCCGCTCTCCCTGCTTCCAGCCACTTCTAACCTCCAGTCACTTGCACTCACTCTGGAAATAGCATCCTTCCTCACCAGGCCCCTAGGAGGCGGCAGAGCCACTCCTGGTTTGGACTTTTTAAAAAACTAAAGATATGTTTTCAATGCCCCCTCCTCCAGATGAAAAGAAATCTGGTTGGAAAGTCTGCCCCGCAGATGGCCAGAGTCAGATGCAAAACAGCCTGAGTTCTGCATTTGATGGCCAGCAAGAAAGAAAAACAAAGCTCTCTGACGGGGCCTGCCTGCCTTCCATGCATTCCTTTGTGCCAAAATTCAAGATGTGTGCAAGGCCGCCTTTCAATAACGTTCAGCATGTTATGCTCCAAAATCTTTGAAGTCTCTGATGGCAAAAACGTTTTCTTAAGTTATTGGTCTATTTTATTTTTTTTCTAAAGCAAACTATAAGAGCCTTATGAGCTTCAGTTTCACAGCTCATAAATATTTGTGCAGAAGCAGTAGCTAGACCTTCAGGGCTTTGCCCTGTTTGGAAGAAAAAAAAAATCAAAGCAGAGAGCCAGGTGGGCGTTGCAGCCTCCATGGCCCTTTTGTCAAACTGAGGACAAAGCCACTCTTCCAGTGACAGAAAAGCCCGATTCATCAGAGAACCAAGAGGGAATGGAAACTTCGCTGATCTCCCCACCACCCCGCTAGACTCAAAGCACTGACCTGCATTCAAAGGCACCCACAATCCTTCCCACATACTTTATCTGACCTAGAACTTAGTGGGGCGGAGTGGGGGTGGGGTGGGGGACTGTGGGTAGGTGTGGGAGTGTCTATGTGAATGTCAAAGTTCAATAACATGCATATGTTCATATGGAGACCCAAGCCTGACATCCCTGTGTCGAACTCACTCCCCTGTGGTGGAATATTCCTTTACACGGTGTGAAAATGGGTCACTGTGATCGGGTTAATAAAGACCCGAATGGCCATTAGCTAGGCAGGAAGAGGTTAGGCCAGACTTCTGGGGCCCGAGAGCTCTGGAAAGAAGAAAGGAGCTAGCCAGACATGGAGGAAGCAGGATGGTACAAACTCAGCTAACTGAGCCACAAGAAAGAACATAAATTTTAAAAAATCTGGGTTAATTTAAGTTATAAGAACTAATTAAGAACAAGCCTAAGCTAAGACCAAGCTTTCATAATTAATAATAAGTCTCTGTGCCATTTACTTGTGAGCTGGCGGGTCTGATGAGAAAAATCTGTCTGCTCTCTCCACCTTCTCTTTTGAAACAGATTTTTCTCACTGAATCTGAAACTCATCTATTCAGCTAGGCTGGCTGACCTGCAAGCCCTGGGGGTCATCCTATCTCCTCTCCCCTCCTGTCGCCCCACATACTCTGGGATTACAGATGTGTGCAACCATACCTGCCTTTTACCCAGGTGCTGGGGATCTGAACTCAAGGCCTCCTGCTTGAGCAGCGAACACTTGCTCAACTGAGCCATCTCCCCGGCACCTTAACCATGCCCTTTTCCAGAAACCTGTGACCTCTCCATGGCCTGTTGCACCCATCCAGAATGGTCTGACTGGCTTGGCTGCTGCTAACATCGCCCAGAGAGTCCCCTCTCCTCAGTCCCTGCTCCTTTTCGTCTCCAGGCTCACTAACTAATGTATCTGCCTGGTTTTCCTAGTTTAGGGACGGTCCTTCAAGGTCTTCTTTCTCTGCCATTGAATTTGAGGAGAGAATCAGACAGACCAGAGTTCAAATCCTATTTAATCACTTATGATACCTTTTGGAAGAGGGAACAATGAGAATTAAAATGAAAAGGGGACACATATGAAACTCCATGTAGGGCATACAAAAGGCATTTCATTGTCACAGAAAGGTGTTCAACCTGCAGTCCCTTGGTCACATGTGGCCCAGAATAGATATAAATATGTCCCTACTGGGATGGAGAGATGGCTCAGTGGTTAAGAGCACTGACTGCTCTTCCAGAGGACCCGGGTTCAATTCCCAGCATCCACATGGCAGCTCACAACTGCCTGAAGATCCAGTTGCAGGGGATCTGACATATTCACACCAATGCACATTAAATAAAGTTAAATAAACCATAAAAAATATTTTTAAAAAAATAAATAAATAAATATGTCCCTACCAAAAATTTTATGCTTACTTAAAACATGATTTCGTGTGTGTATGATTTATTTTTTAACTCCATTGCACAGTTTTCAAGTGTGAACTTTGTCGATGACAGTGGGGCTGAGAGAAGCAGAAAGGCTGGCCACACCTGCAC
>PVIU01035517.1:0-10241 GCA_004026605.1 Ondatra zibethicus | reverse complement strand
CTCCTCCTCCTCCTCCTCCTCCTTCCAGTTTCTTGGTTTGTTCTTGAGATGCCGATTTGCTCTGTGACCTGGGGAGGACGGGCACTTAGTGGACATAGTGGGTGAGAAGAGTAGAGATCCTTCTGGAATCTCTCATTGTATCCCAGACTTCCTTCACATGGGAGGAGATTAAATAGACCACAAACCATTCATTCCCCGTCTCATACAGTTCCCAGTTATGAACAGGCCAGTACCATATAGGATCCTGATTTGTGCCCAACATCTTGGTCCCTACAATGCTTGGGAACATAGGAGTGGGGCAGGGTGCAGAGCTTCGTCAAGGGAGCAGAAGGCAGGCACATCTCAGGGAAGTCCCACTCTGATCTTGCTTTACCTCCCATTCCAGAAAGAATGGGAATGAACGGGAAGGGTCCCAGCCAGGGATTGGGAGGTAGCCAGTGTTTCACTGTGGGAAGGGATAGCACCAAGAGGTATGGAGGACACTGATAAGAGTCGGAGTTTCCACCCCTTCTTTACAATGATCCCTGAACCTTAGGTGCAGGAGTTAGTTATTAACAAGGTATTCAAGCCACTATTGCACCCTTAGGGTTATTGTGCCATGCTAGATGTTGTGATCCATAAGTGTCATAGCTTGGTAGTCCTGCTGGTAGCTTCCCTCCTTTGGAATCTTCTGGTACCAGGAAAGCTAGTCCTCAGAGAGGTTTTCAGACCAGATTCAGATGTGTGTGTGTGTGTGTGGGGGGGGGGGGGCTCTGGCACTGTGCCCAGTGTGCACAATGCTTTCAGCAATAGGAACTTACCAGGGAAAACCAAGGGTAACAGCATTAGCATAGGATTCTCATCCCCGGTGTTAGGGGGTTTCATTAGATGATCTCTGGCTCTTGAGGTAACATTGTCAGCACAGATGAGAGAATTTTATTTAAAAAACAATACATCCACACACTTATGTGTAAACCTGATGTGTATTATAGGTATTTTTAGGCAGTTAATAGCATTCCTTATGACTCTGCAAACACCTTGTTATTTTATCTACCTCCCCCTTTCTAATGAGATCCCCCATTTTCTCCTTTACTTTGCTCGTATCCTGGTATTCCCATCTCTACTGCTCCCCCACCCATGCACTGGTCCCTTTTACTCTGCTGGTTTCTGCAGTTACTCCAGGTTCTGAACTCACATCTGAAGATTTGGAGTCAGGAACCTCAAATGAGAGGTCTTTTCTCACTTCATCATTTACCCGGGCAGACCCTGGGGAAGGGTGTCTGTCTCCTCTCTTTAGGGGGTGCGGAGCCTGAAACAAGACTTCCCATCACTTGCCAGTGACAACTCTGTGATGTATGCACACAGATGTAGAGCCGAGATGCGAATCACACCACCTGATTGTGTAATTCAGATTTCCATCAGCCACGATGAGTCAATTTATAATAATGGAGTACTAGATTAAGAACTAAAAGGACATCCAGGTGGGGCATGGTGGCACAGGCCTGTAACGCCAACTCGCAGGGGTCTGAGGCAGGAGAATCTCATGGTTTGAAATTAGCATGAGAAACGAGGCTCCAACTGAGAACAAGAAAGACTCTAACCAAACGCTATGCACAGCGGGGTTGAGATACAAGCTGACTCTTCCAGCTTTCATATGAATGCACAGAACAGTAAACAAAGGCACTTACACCATCATTCAGTCTTTAATCAAAACCACAGCACAGTTAACACGTACACATGTCCGGACCTTCAGTGACTTTTGCATGTTGAAATCCCTTTGCACAACACTTTGAGGTTAAATTCGTGCTATGAATTTACAAATGTACAACATAAAAATACATTTGGAGTCCATCCCATGTAAGTTTAAAACACTTTAGATAAAATTGACATACAGTGTAAAGATATTTAAAATAAAAATTACAAAATGGGCATAAAGAAGTCTTCCCTTTGGAATTTTTAATAAAATACTGCTCTGTCTAAGATCTAATGAAAAATTCCAGTTACTTACAAAATAGTTACATGAGGAAAGAAACCAAGGAAGATAGATGTGTATGAGTCACCGTTACATGAGGAAAATGCTAAACACTTTGATACATAGCACACCACTGATTATTCAAATGTTAAATGAAAATATTCAAAGTAATTTGTTTAGGAAGAAGGAAATATAAGATACTTAAACCACCCCCACCCCTAAAAAAAAGTTAAAAACTAAAATCCAGCTGTGTGGTGGTGGCACACACCTTTAATCCCAGCACTTGGGAGGCAGAGGCAGGAGGATCTCTGTGAGTTCGAGGCCAGCCTGAACTACAGAGTGAGTTCTAGGACAGCCAAGGGTACACAGAGAATTCCTGTCTCAAAAAATAAAACACACACACACACACGCACGCACGCACGCACCTGTAACTGTAAAGGAAAGGCAGGATTAAAGGTGCTTAAAGCACACTGGGCATGGAACCACACTCTGTAACCTCAGAATGTAGGAGGTGGAGGCAGGGGGACTGAAAGAGCTATGCAGCAAGAGCGAGGGGAGAGCGATGGCGTGGCAGGGGAGGAAAGGGCGAGCCCCAGTGAGCGAGCACTTAGCAGGCTGTGGAGCAGGCTCCCCTATCATTTGAGAGAAACAGAATGAGAAGTGGCGTCTCACCCCCAAGCAGCTACACAGACCATCATCTGCTGTCATAATCGGCTGTGATGGGCCAAGTGGTGGGAAAATGAACTGCTACAGGTTTCACGATTATAAAATACAATCTCCTGGAAAGCAGCCTCATCAGCAGCTGCACTTGAGACCAATCACTGAAGAGCAGGGAGATTTGACCACAGACACATTGATTCTCAACACTCTCGCCACCTCAACTCTTTTCCCTCCTGTCCTCTCTTCCAAAAAGAAGGTCCAGTGCTCTCTCACTAAGCCTGCTTGTCTGCTCTTCCCTGTCACTGAAGAGCCGCTGTCCCTCTGGCAGAAAATAAGGATGTCTAATGGGAATACGAACTGTCAGTCTGAAAAACACTAAAAATTTAAGCTTTATTTTTTGTTAGCAAAAGAAGTGCCTGCAAAAAAGACCAATTTATTGAAAAACAAACATAAAAGGCACACAATCTCTAAAGAAAACGATTTTGGTTTTGGTGACAGATTTTTTTTTTAAAAAAGATATAGAATACGTCTCATAGTAATTTCTAATAGATTCTCTGTAAGAGGAAAGTCTGGAAGCAAGAGGGTAGAACGAACTATAGCAGGGAAGCGTGAGAGCGACCAGTAGTGAAGAGCCGTGCAGCTGGCGTCTAAGGTGGACACTAAATAAGCACTATGGGAAAATACTGTTGACACAGAGAACAGACGCACAAGACAGGAGTGAATAACATGACCCTATAGCTCATTTCCTTGAGATAAAAAAGTACATTGGGGTGGTGGCGCACACCTTTAATCCCAGCACCAGGGAGGCAGACGCAGGTGGATCTCTGTGAGTTTGAGGCCAGCCTGGTCTACAGAGCGAGTTCTAGGACAGCTAGTTCTACACAGAGAAACCTTGTCTGGAACACCCCCCCCCCCGCTCCCCCCTGCAAAAAAAGTACATGGAAGTCTGCAAATACTACTGGATATTACCTGTCTTCTTCTCTGTGCCTCCTCCCCTGAGAACCAGAACCTACAACTGTCTAAACACTAAGGAAGGGAAATAGTGACAGGAAAATGGCATCTGTTCACCTGGGGAAGGAGGGGAACAGCCGCAGTCTCCTTTACTTCCTGCTCTAAGCAGCATCTATCTCCACAGCCCAGGCCTGCCTGGAATTCAGTTCTGCTGCAGCTTCCAGAGAGCTGGGATTAACGATGTGCTGGATACCATTCTCAGCCAGGGAAGATCTCAAACTGAAACTGATTCAGACAGAATCTGCTGCCACAACCGAGGTTTAGATGTCTAAGCCTTTAGTCTATGAAGTGTTTGAGTCAATTCATGCATTTTATCTGCCAAATTTTAAAACTAGGGTAGTGACCAGGTAAGACACAGAACTGTGAAAAGAAGCAAAGATTGAAATGACCCATCTTTAAATTAACTTAATTTGCTTAAAAAAAAGACTTGTTGAACAAGGATATTTGCAAGTTTCCAGTGAGGAGGGGAAGGTTTAATCAAATAACTTTTTCTAGTTACATGAACACAGTCAGGGAGAACCTTTCTTTTTGTGACCAGAGTTCACCATTTTCACCAAAATTCTTAGATTTAACAGCAAAATGAGCATATTTTAGAAGCTTGAGGGTGGGCTCAGACTGCTCCATACCCAGAGGGGAAAGCTGTGTGGGTCCCACAGTGAAACCACGTTGCAGAGATGTGCTAGATCCCGTGTCCTCACAGCTACTCAGCTGTTAGGACAGGCATGCACATCTTCCAGGGGCTGCGCCTGTCCTAGATGTCAGACCTGCGCTGAGATAGGGCTATGGGGGAGAGATAGAGAACACATCATCACTGCCCATCTGCCAATACACAATCCTCTCTTATTTTATTTTCTCTTCAAGTTTGACCCTTAGAATTTTTATTTTTGTTTTTAAAAGGAAGGTCAAATATGCTTACTGGCTCTCCATATAAAATTACTAGCTTGTGCTCAAATTTTAGAGAAATACCTTCACAGGTTCAATGTCACTGTGTTGACTAAAATCTCTCAGGGGATTTTCAAAAGGAATTCTTCCTCTGTGTTCTGCAGAGAACAGTTATACACCATGGTGGAACCATTGCACAGGAGTAAGTGAACGTAGAAAAAATCTGAGTGGCATTCTTGGAGGGAGCTATCACAACACTGCCATAGCCGAGCATTCCCTTGCGTCTGCAAAGGGTGCTTCCCTTGAAAGTAGAGTTTGAGACGTCAGACACTGAGGATGGCCTGAGCCTTTACCCCCAGTCCACTGCATGTGAGGGAGTGCTGGGCACTGACAAACAGCTGAACTTCCAGGAACAGAAAACACAGTTATAGAAAGTCACATGACCATAGAAAGTGAAGAAAACGACCATTTACCTCTTATACTAAAGGCACTAGTATACATAGATCCTGCCTTCATTTAGAGAAACACTGGAATCAGCAGAGAAAGGAATTCAGTTCACCACCAGCATTTTCAAAAGCAGTAGGGACGCATGGCAGAGTTTGCAGTGAGCTAATGAAATCACACACAACAATCAGCAGCTCCATACAGAGACTGGTTCCTACTTTTTAAAAAGTATGATCATTTTATCCATAAAAATATAAACATATCACAAAACTACAAGATAAATATATGTCCATATATAAATGTGGGTCCTGATGTCATTGAGAAATTTCCTAAAATCCAAATCACTTCAGCAGTATGAACAACAGACATGAGTGACATGCAGAGACAGATGCGGCGTTACCGAGCAGCTCAGCAAGTGCAAAAATGTACAACTTGAATGGGACAGGCAGGAAATAACACACACACGAACACCTTGGAATTTTAAAAAAGCTTAAAATGTTGTGAGTCCCGGGAAGCTCTACACATGGACCCCTGATGAGCTTTCACATATGTGAAGTAAGCAGGGGAAAGTCACACAAGTGGGTGTGCTGATGCACGGCTGGAGTCCCGGAGCCTGAGGGGCCTGCCATGAGTTCTAGGCCAGCCAGACCCCATCTCAAAACAAACAAAAGCCAAGAAGCCTAAGCAAGAATGAAGTGATTAACATTTTGCACTGTACTCTATTTGAAGACTGACTTGTAACCATTGTACCCTGGAGATCGTGAAACTTAATTTTATTAGAAATTCTTAATGCTGGTTTTTGAATAATCTAAAAAAAAAAGTCATTTCTCAAATCTCGACTGCTATTCCGAGTTCGAAGCAGTCAGACGAATGATCTGGAGGGTTTTCTAGAGCGGCTTTGGTACAGGTTTAGAACAGAGCAACGCTGGCAGCACCAGTCAGTGCGCTGGCTCCAGGGCATCCTGGGACCGCCTCTGGCAACAGACTGATGTGATGACCGAGCAAAGACCACTCTCCCAGCCATGTTGCTACATCATTAAAGAGAAATAAAACCCATATTTAGGAAATTATGAGGCCTAATTCATGCTGCATTTAACTATCCCTCAATAATAGTGTAAAAAAGCTTATTATTATGATAATATGATGACTAATTTATAGGTCAAGAATACTTCTAATGAGGAAGCCAATGGTTAGAGTGGTACATTTTAACATTTAGCCCACTGATATCTACTTTATTTTTTGGTTTTTGAAGCAAGGTTTCAGGCTGGCCAGGGACTCACTATGTAGTCTTGGCTAACCTTAGATATATGGCAATCCTCCTGTCTCAGCCTCTCAAGCACGAGGGTTATAGGCATGAACTACCATGCCCAATTTGATATTTATTTTAATACAAGATTTAATTTGATCTTTTTTACAGTTTTATTGAGGTATCACTGATGTACAACAAATTGCACATATTTAAAGTGCACAATTTGATATATAGTCTTAAATAGCATGAAAAGTGCCTGATGACTTAAAAGTACAAATATTCAATCTAAACATATTCTAAAATAGCACATTTCTGACACATAGATATAAAAAGGTAGATGGAAAGAAAAGAAATTAATTCCCAGGTATCAAATTTATTCAGAAGGTTTGGGAGCGCTAAAGTTGACGGCCAGTTTCCTTGACTTCCTCCTTGAGGAGCTTGGTGCTGGTTTCTGGTGGGACACACCATGGCCTTGGGCGGCAGTGTCCACCTGAGACGACACGGGCTGAGCATCCTGAGAGCACTTCAAAGAGGCTGATGGGCTTTCTTGTGGAATTACTTGGGCGGCTTCAGAAGGTCCTGGCTTGCTAGTCTGAAGTGGTGCGGCTTGAGAGCTCTGGGCCTCCTTATTCTCAAAATGCTTCCTGTTTGCAACCCTTTTCTTCGTAACCTTTAAGGAATAACAGTATCATTAACTAACGATGTAGGTGGTGGTGGGGGGGGGAGGAGAAAGCTTGTGTCAGAAAACACCATAAATCAGGCTGCAGTCGCAGCTGATTTTTGACTTCTACTTATTATTAGCAGCAAAGTGTTCTAACAGGGGCTGGAGAGATGGCTAGAGGATGGGGTACTGCTCCTGCAGGGGATCTGAGTTTGGTCCCGGTATCCATGTCTGCTGGTCTGTAACTCTGCTTCAGGGGATCCAACGCCTCTGACCTCCCAGGGCATCTGTCGTTGTGTACAACATATCCTCCCTCATGCACATAAGTACACCCAAATAAACCTTTAGAAAGATTTTTATTACTTAGTATTACTTCTTAGAATATAAACTCAGACCAGAGATCAGCTGAAGTGTATCACTACTGTAAGCTTAATTCATACACAAAGGATTTCCAGTCAGTACTAGGAAGTAATAACTACATATATTTTTTATCAACAGTTTTATTCTGAATATTAAAAAAGAAGTAATTTTCCTTCCCAGCTCTCACCTGTAGAGGTATGAACTGATTGTGCGCCCCACTTGGCATTCCTCCAGCCAAGGGCATGGTTGCAGGATATGAAGGATGGTGGAAGGCCTTCCCAGCAACTGGCACTGGTGGTCTCCATGGCAATGAGCCAAAGAGATGAGGCGATGAAGGCATTATATTAGCTGTTAAAAACCAAGATCCGGAGATTAAGACCTCTCTCTGCTAGCCTTTGTAAGTTCCTCTACCTCATTTGGCAGCTGTAACTGCTCTTGTCTGTTACGCCATTCAGCCCTGGGGCTCTCTCTGAGAGCAGTAAAACTACCTAAATAAATGCAGTTACAGTGATGCTGGCCCAGAGAGGCCAACATTACCAAATGCTGACATGAGCCTTAGGAACAGCCATAGTTATGGGACTTTGAAGAAGCTGGACTTTTCCTGTGGTATCATTTCATTGGCTTCCAGAGACTCTGGCTTGCTGGTATGAAATGGTGTGGATTGCAAAGAACTCTGGCCCTTCCTTATTCTCAAAATCCCGTTTGTTTGGTTTCATGACCATATAAATGATCATGAAGCTGCTCTCTGAGGAAGGTCTGGGAACAAAGACAGAAATCATAAGGTTCTCACCTCACCCAAATGCTAAGTTGCGTCCACAGTGAGTTCAACATAAAAATACCCAAAGCTCTAGACTTGAAATATGATCACGTTCATGGGACAAGGAGAATTTCTTTTCTCTATTTTAGTATTATAATTCAAGGACTCTTTTTTGTTGCCTGTTGGAAACACACTGAACTGGAGATTCCTGAGCTCCTTGGAGAGCTTGTGAAATGCAGACTCCTAAGCAGAGTGACTAAAATCTAGGAAGCCAGACTCTCGATTCTTTGTGTGCAGATCCGGGGACAAATCATGGGAATCAATTGTTTCCTTTCACCATGAGGGACACAGAAATTTAATTCAGGTTTTCAGGTTTTGCAGCAAGTGTCTTTACCTACTGCGCCATTTCTCCAGACCCGGTATTTTGAATTTCAAGGCAACCTGTATGTCCTTTAGTTTTAAGAAATTTTTTCCGCCGGGCGGTGGTGGCGCATGCCTTTAATCCCAGCACTCAGGAGGCAGAGGCAGGTGGATCTCTGTGAGTTTGAGACCACCCTGGTCTACAGAGCTAGTTCCAGGACAGGCTTCAAAGCTACAGAGAAACCCTGTCTCAAAAAAAAAAGAAATTTTTTCCTTCCTTCCTTCTACTTATCTCTTTCTCTGGAGTGCCTATAACAGGGGTTGCAGATCTGTGCATTGTTACTCTAAATTTCTGTTATTTCTTATTTTCTAGTTTTTAATCACACTTTTACAATTTCAAGTCAACAACTGTGATAGTTTAAATGAGACTGCAACCCACAGGCTCAGGTATTTGAATACAGTCCCCAGTTGGTGGTGCTGTTTGGGGAATTATGGAATCTTTGGCAGACAGAGCCTTGCTGAAGAAATGTGTCCCTGGGAAGCAGTGTTGAGAGTTTATGGCTGCGCGGGCTCCTGTTCTCTCTGCTGTTTGAATCTGCGCTCAGCTTTCTGCCTCAGTCGTCTGTTTCCATTATGGATTCCCCTCCTCTGGGATTTTATCCCAGCAACAGAAGAGCAACTGATACAGGAGTGGGGTGTTGACCATGTGGTACTTTTAAGGAATGTGAAAGATTTTGCAAGTTTGGACTAGAAAAGTGGCTTAATGGGCCATTCTAGAAAACAGTACGGATGAGAGTAATGCAGAAGATAGAGTCCTAGTTCATAAGGGTTTAGAGGGGAACAAGGGCTGTGTTAACTACTGCAGTAGAGACATTGTGATATTTTTGTAAACAATCTCGCTGTTTTCTGTCCATGTCCTGAGAATTTAAATGAGGCTGAACTCAAAAGACTAACTTCTTTTACAGAAGAACTTTCAAGACAGCATAACACTGAGTCTATGGCATGGTTCCTATTGATAATGTATATACAGGTCTATAATAAAAAAGAGCAAGGAGGGCAGAAAGAAATAAAGTTTGGAAATAAAAAGGGCATTTGGAGATAAAAGGAGATTTTCTCTTTAGAATTATAAGCTAAAATAAACTATCCCTTTTATAAGTTGCTTTTGGTTATGGTATTTTAGGTACAATAGGAAGCTTAAAGCACAGCCATTGTTAAGGAGATGAGCGCCACTAGAGCAGAGCTCTCTGCTCTGCACTGGAACACTGGGAAAAACTCCACAAGGGAGGATCCTGTCCTAGCTAAGCCTCCAACCTGTGAAAGGACAAAGCCCAAAGTGCAGCTCGTTCCTAGAAAGCAACAGCGTCAGTTCAGGAAAGCCTGCTACTACAGTGGTTGAAGGGGGTGAGGACCAACCCTGGATGGCAGTCAGACTTGTCAGTGTACCATCTTCGGAGGCATGAAAAATGCAAGAATCAGAGAGAAGGGCTCACGGGCTCATGGATTCTATCTGCATGTTTTCAGCTAACACCTGAGGCCAGACAATGTGTGACAGATGAATCCCTATAGGGAGCCTGTGAGAGGCCATCATATATAGCTATGAAAATGAAGTCTGGGGAGCCGAGCAGTGGTGGTGCACACTTTTAATCCCAGCAGAGGCAGGTGGATCTCTGTGAGTTCAAGGCCAGCCTGGTCTAACAAGAGCTAGCTCCAGTAGTTTCAGGAAAGGCTTTGACAGGCCCTAAAGCTACAGAGAAACCCTGTCTCAAAAAAACAAACAACAAACAAACGAAAAAAAAAGAAAGAAAATGAAATCTGAGTTGTGGTGGAGACCCTATGATGTTGAAGATCATAGTCATGAGACATCTGCCAAAGATATCTCCATACAGAGAGTGGAATCACTCTGAGA
>PVIU01035516.1:0-10322 GCA_004026605.1 Ondatra zibethicus | reverse complement strand
AGTCCCTCTTTTAATCTCCTGGGTCTTTTGTAATTTCTTATGTCCATTGTGATTTGCTGACTGAGTATTCCCAATTTCTCTGGGGAGCAGTACATTTATAAGGCTCACCTTTGATCCACTTCTGGGAGTTCCTACTTCCAGATTAGCTGGGCTGCCATTCTTGTTTAACACAGGCAGCATCACCTGGTTGGCTGCCTCTGCAAGTACAAGTTAGGTTGACCATTTGGTATTACCTCCCTTTTAATTCAAATTCTTCTCAGAGCTTCAGTGGAATCCTTCATATCACAATCTACTTCTTTGTTGTCCCAAGTTATGAAAAAAGGGGAGAGGGATCAGGCAATGTGAATAATCACGTGTGGCAGATTGCTATTAATGTTATTTTTACCAAAACAGGTTTTCAAGGCTACCCAAGTTAGGAAGGAATCAAATTTATACTTCTTAAAATTATAAACTATTTCAGGCATGAGAAAAGTCAGAGAGCTGCAGACAAGCTGTGTGTGAGCATGTCCCTGTCACATTGGTGGCACCTGCTTGTGACTTAGAAGGTGGGATAGCAAAAAGTGAGTTAGTCATAAAGCATTGCCTTTCATTTCTCTCCCTGCCTTTTACCCTTTCTCACTGCTCTGGATCCTTTCTCTTTCCTTCCTGTGTGTGTTCATATCTCTGTGTGTGAGTCTGTATCTCACGTCACTACTCTTTTGCTTTAGAAATCTGCCGGTATTAAGCTGTGGTGCTAATTTCTGCATTTTCATCATCATTGCTGGATGTCTAGATGTTTTGCATTTTTATATAAAACACAGTGGTAGGCATTCCTGGTTTGTCTCCTTTTGCAGAACTGTGTGATTTCCTGTAGATTAAGGATCTATCCGTAAGAGTGTAATTGACTTCCAGGGATGTTCTAGATCAGTCTCAATCTCTCCTAGATCCTGAAGGATGATACTTGGGAGGGTAGGGGCTGCGCTAAATCACACTCCCACCAACCATATGGTTCAGTAACTCAGTGTCTGGTTCCCCACAGCTTGGCCAAGACTTAGACTCTATGGACCTTTACATTTGTATTGATACAAAATGTAGTAACTCCGTCTCATTGCTTTAATATTCTTTTACCTAAATCGGGTGGTGGTGTACACCGTTGATCCTAGTCAGACGCTGCCGGATCTCGTGAGTTCAAAACCAGCTTAGTCTGCAGAGCAAGTTCCAGGACATCCAAGGCTACACAGAGAAACCCTGTCTCAAAAAACCAAAGAAGAAGAAGAGGAAGAAGATGCATTTACCTGATTCTAGCATAGCTGGTTGTGTTTTCACTTACATATAGGTATTGACCTGTGATTTGTCTGTGTCTTGTTTATCAATCTGCCATAATCATCTATTGATTGATATATCCATCTTTCAATTGTCTTTGTATTTATCATCTATATTTTCTTGTCTATCATCTATCCACCTATGACCTATTAGTTTTCTATCATCTATGTACCTATCACTTGTCCATTTTCTATTCATAATATATCTCATTTATCTATCATCTAATATCTGTCTGGTGTATCTATCGATCAGCTTATAATCTACCTATTATCTATCCATCTCCATCACTTTTCAAGAGTCTATTGTATGTTTTCATCAGTCTATTATCTATCTTCTATTTATAACCTACACAATTTACCTAACTTCTATTGTGTATATTTTTGGTATATCTATTATTTATCTGTCATCTATCTATCTTTGATTTAAAATCACATATAATTTCTCTATCACCTACCATATACCTTTTTATAATCTATTATATATTCCACATATATGTATGAATGTATCTATCTATATCATCAATCATCTATGTCTGTTTCTTTGTCACTGTGAACAAATACTTGACAAGACAGAAGTAACTTGAGAGGGAGGATTGCGCTGAGATCACCAGATGGAAGGTACAGTCCATTACAGCAGGGACAGCATGGAGTAAGGACCAGCTCCTGTCTCTGGCAGCAGGAAGATCAGGTGACTAGTCAAACCACACCAGCCAGACAGTATAGAGCTTAGGTGAGGAGACCAGGCTACAACACTTAAAGGGCAGCCCCCATCTTATCCAGTTATGCTTCCACACAAAGGGCCCATTGCCTCCCCAAGACTTGGCCAGAAGTTAAGGGCCAATAATTTATTTTCACAAGCCACGGGGGACATTTCCCATTCATATTAAGGAAGTCTGTCTATCTGCCTACCCCTTGGCATTGCTCTTCTGTGAGGGATCTGTTTGTACCTTCTGTTCACTTTTCATTTTGATGCCTCTTTCTTAGTGGTTGCATAGGCTTGTTAGAGCCTTCAATTACACCATTCCCTTAGAGCCTTAATTTTCACTGTGATGTCTGCTTATACAGACATCTTAGTCCAGGTCTTAGAGGAGAACTTGTAGAGACCCAGTAAGTCTTAGGTCAAAGTCCCTGAGCAGCTGGCTCCTGGTGAGGTTTCTCTTCTGGTTGCAGACTTCCACTTTATGTCATTTGAAGGGCCTGGCATTTCTCTTTCTTTCTTTTCTAATATTCAATTGAATTAGGGCCCCACCCTGGAGCCTCATCATCTAACCTTAATTACAGCTTGAAGGCTCTGCCATACTGGGGTCAGAACTCCGACATGACTGTTAGGAGGGCACCATTTAGTTCATGACATTAGTCTCTTTGCCTGTGCCTTACCAATACATTCCTGACTGATGACTGAATGGCAGGATTCACAGGCAGCAGGTTTCCCTCTGTTTTCTTTGTAATGTACTGGTCAGTTTTTGTCCTCTATGTGAATTTCTCATTCATTCGTCAAATTGAGTTATAACTGTTGTCAGTTTTCATAATTGTTGTTCTGTCAGAATGTAATGTGTTGGTTTCAGAGCAAACACAACTTATTCATTCATTCAATCACATTTATTATTAATTATTATTATTATTACAGGGTTATATATTTCAGAGTCTTTCTATATAGCTGACTCTGGCCTCAAATACTTGATCCTTCTGTCTCAGTTTTTTTAGTGCTGGGATCACAGGCATGTACCACAACACCTGGCTCAATGTGCTCAATCTACAGATTGTTTGCATTTGCTAATATTGTTCTTGCTATTATCATTCTATATTGGGGTCACACCCAGAACCTCATGCTGCACTTGATTTTCATCTCTGCTTCCCATACTCAATCTATAATAGTGTCTCAGTCTTTGTCTCTCATGAGTTTAATGTACTGGGAAGGGCTAGAACGATTGTTTCATAGAATATCATTCAGTTTGAACTTGCATGACATTTCTTCTCATTAGAATGAAGTTATGAATTCTTATTAATAATACTGTAAAAGAGCTGAGAAGTGGTGGTGCATGTCTTTAATCCCAGCACTTGGGGGGCAAAATCAGGTGGATCCCTGAATTTGAGAATAGCTTGGTCTACAGAGTGAGTTCCAGGACAGTCAGGGTTACACAGAAAAAACTTGTCCTGAAAAAGCAAAACCCAGAAAAAAAATACTGTAAAGGCATAATAACCTAGTTATATTTTTATTGGTTCTAATGTTCATATGTCATCATAAGGATGTCTTTATATTAAAAAATCCATTTTGCTATGTTTTATTTGCGTGTATATGTGTCTTGTGAATGTATGCCTTGTGTGCACACAACCATGGGGGACAAAGGAGGTTGTCAGATCCCTTAGAGTAGGAATGACAGGAAATCGTGAACTGCCCAAATGGCAACTGGGAACTGAACTGGAGTCCTCTGAAAGAGCAGGAAGTGCTCTCAACCACTGGGGCATCTCTCCAGCTCCTGTCTTCAGTGTTCCAATGCAATTAATTATATTAGATATTTTAATTATGAATACATAGAGAGGATGCAGCTTGTCTTAGGGTTTTATTGCTTTGAAGAGACACTATGATAATGGCAACTCGTATAAAAGAAAACATTTAATCATTGTAACAGTTTCAGAGGTTTGGTTCACTATCATCACAGTGAGAAGCATGGCAGTATATAGGCAGACATGGTGCTGGAGAAGGAGCTGAGAGTTCAACATCTTGATCTGCAGGCAGCAGCTGACTTTGTGCCACACTGAGCATAGCTTGAGCAAAAAGACCTCAAAGCCCTCCTCCACAGTGACACACTTCCTTTAAGAAGGCCACACATATTCCACTAAGGCTACATCTCCTAATAGTGCCACACTCTATGGACCAGGCATTCAAACACATGAGTCTACGGGGCCATACATATTCAAATAGCTACACTCTACCTCCCAAAAACTGATATTGGTATGTATCATCATACCTGGCCATTCTGTTTCTTTAAAATCATTCATGTATTATATAAATATATATAATCATTGTCGTTCCCTTAAAATCCTTCTAAAACTTGTCCCTAAATCTTTTCTGGGTTGTACTTTAGAACAGAGGCAGGTCAACATTTGATTGTAGACTTATTGTCTAATCATTCTCTGTTTATTCAAATTCTGTTTCTTGTTTTGCAAACTTTATGAATTCATGATTTGCCATAAAATCATTTCAGATTTGGAATTTATGGACAGAATTGATAATAGTATTTTGTGTGTATGTTTCTTTTTCTTCTTTTAAGTATTTTAATTCATTTTACATACCAACAACTGTTCCCCCTCCTTCCCATCCCACACAGATCCCCCATCCCCCATCCACTCCAAAGAGATGGTAAGGCCTTCCAGGAGGCTTGTGACTTGGTACCTCACATCTTACTTCTGGTGTCTCCCTGACTTCTCCTTCTTTGTCCCTGTATCTTTATTTGGATTTCCCTCCTGGCTCTCTTCTGCCTTGACTATTGACCAAATCAGTTTCTTTATTAACCAATTATAATAAAACATATTCACGGCATAAACAAGGGCATCCCACATCATACTTGCTCCCCATATCTCCTCTTAGGATGTTACTTAAACTTATATATAGCTAATTTTCCCCAATCTGATAATTTCATTTAAAAAATGTCTTTAAAAAAATCTTAATTTTTGGTCTTCATTTTTTTAGTTATTTTTATTTTATGTACATTGGTGTTTTCCCTCCATGTGTGTCTGGGTGAGGTCATGGGAATCCCTGGAGCTGGAATTAATGTTGACATGTGGGTACTGGAAATTGAACCCACATCCCCTGGAAGAGTAACCAGTGCTCTTCATCTTTGAACTATCTCTCCAGCCTTTTAAATAAATTTCTTATGGCAATTGAATGTGAGTAGATCATTATGTGCTTCCTCTTTGCCACATTGTCTTCACCTCTCTTCTCTACTTTTTCTCTTCTGTTGGATATTTCTCACACTCTGGATTTTCCTCCCTTCCCTGCTGTGCAGTCTAGAAACCATGTTTCCATCTGTTTGCTGTTTGTCTTGGTTATAAGCCCTGTATTTTAGCTATATGTAATGCAAGACTTGTGTTCCCATTACTTAATCATTAAGAAACCTTTTTGCCTTGTATATATTGCCAACAATTTGGTAAATATGATATTGTAATAATTTTAATGGACATAAACTGAACTTAATCATGTATTTGATCAGTTCCTATACTTTTCATTGTCATTTTAAATGTAGGTTAGTTTCATTTGTTGCATCTACAGCTTCCATCAGCTGTTACACATACTGAACAGAAAGTATTGGATGGAGAAGGAGAGTGGGTTGTAGGAACAGTGGAAGAGAAGAAACAAAGAACTAACTGTGTGCTGCCTTACATACAATTGCTTCAAGGCTATTCTGCTACTCAGGGAGGGAAGAGGTGGCTGAGATAGGGGGGCAGAATCTTATCGTCAGTGACCACCAGGAGTCCCAGGTTTCAAAGAGGCCAAGACTCATTTTATACTTAGCGTATTACTACAGATTCACACAGTTCGTTGGATACCCATGGTGCCCCTCTTTCATTTTTTATTTTTATTTTGTTATGGAAGCCTCCTATTCATCAGTATCAGCTGGAATGGATGCACTGCAGTCCTCCTATTCATCAGTATCGGCTGGAATGGATGCAGTGCAGTCCTCCTATTCATCAGTATCAGCTGGAATGGATGCAGTGCAGTCCTCCTATTCATCAGTATCAGCTGGAATGGATGCACTGCAGTCCTCCTATTCATCAGTATCAGCTGGAATGGATGCACTGCAGTCCTCCTATTCATCAGTATCAGCTGCACCTCATCCTCCTGCCCATTTTCTTGAATCATTTCTGTTTTTTCTTCTCTCTTTTTTTTTCTGTCTGTTCAATGCTGCTGTCTAGTCTCCAGGAGGCTCTAGCTTTAATCCTATTTTCCTGTGTAAAAGGTGGAAAGTCTCTTCCTTCAGCTGTCATCTGTGGTTTTCTCTGCCTTCTTCTTGATTGATTCCAGGCTTCATTATATTGCTTTGCCTTCTTCCCCTGACACAGAAGACCCTCCAGTCACCCACTGTAGCAAACATTCATCTCTGCTCATGGATGGAAGTGGATGGAATCTCCTACT
The DNA here is from genome assembly GCA_004026605.1 of Ondatra zibethicus. Classification (NCBI taxonomy): domain Eukaryota; kingdom Metazoa; phylum Chordata; class Mammalia; order Rodentia; family Cricetidae; genus Ondatra; species Ondatra zibethicus. The sequence goes on along the minus strand of PVIU01035516.1, from coordinate 3,887 downwards.
ACCTCAGCCTCTTGCTCTGCGTTCTTTTGCATGTTCTATATCCTGTGACATATACATGGGCTTATACAATATCTTGTCCAAGTATATCCATTTATGATCCTTAGAATGGGCTGTGTCAACTCAAGTTCCCTGAAAAAGGAATACACCTACTCATGTGCGAGATCGTGCACACTGACTGACTGGTCAGAACTTCCTGATTGTGTAGGAATGCAATGCTGTAACTCAAGAGCCAAAATTATCTTACATCATCATTAGTCCCTTTAATAGCAATTTATCACCCACTTCTGTATCTGATCTAAAATCTGTGACTCTCAGGTAAAATCTTCGTAATGTATGAACTTAAGAGACCATTGGCTTCCACCAACTCCAAGTTATGTTATTAGCTAGCATCTGAACCTATAGCCAAGGTTTCCCACTGAGCTACAAATCTCTCATCTCTACCAATGTACTTAGTGTGCTCACTTATGATGGATTTTGTTCTGTGACTCTAAAAAGTATACGCAACTACTTTCCATCATCGTACATGTCATTTGTGGCAAGGTGATTCTTGATTTCCTTGACCATGATCACTCGTATTCAGATCAGAATGAATTCTTTCATTCCTCTTTTGTAGTGTGACCTATGTTGTATGACAGAAGCTACATGGATGGTAAAGTTTATAAATAAGTGTTTGAAGATGTGCCAATCACTGTGTCTCTTTTCCATATTAATTTAGCAGGGTATAAAAATTCTTGCTTGGAAAGTATTTTCCTTTAGCATTTTGAAGTTAACTTTGGATTATGTTGTTAATTATAGGAAACTGCTATTAGCCTCATTATCAGTTCTTTGCAGTAATTTGCCTTTTCCTCTAACAAATGTCCTTCAGTCTCACTATTATATAATGAAGTATGAATCTGTCCTGGTGATAATTAGGGTACAGCTTTGATCTAAGAACTCACATTTTTAGTTATGCACAGTTGTCATCAAACTTTTCCTTATACCTATTCTTGTTCTCCCCCATTCCTTTTATCAGCAGCATTTATCAGAGTAGGTTGTTCCTTTTCAGCAGTCCCTCTGCCTTATGCAGGTTACTATGGAGACAGTTACTTCTGATAAAAATGGATCTTCTTCTAACCTCAGCTTTCTGTCTCTGTGATTAGTGGAGAGGCAATTCCAGACTTCTGAGTTCATGCCAAGAGATCATCTCCCTTGGATCTCCAATTTAATATCTGTTTCCTTTTTTTTAACCTGAGGATTATTCATGAGACTTTAAAATTTCAGTGATGCATCTTTCCTTTTGCTGAAAAGGTACATGTAATAATCTGATACTTCAAGTGTCCCTTCTCTGACCTCTTGTGTGAAATAATTTGCCTAGATTTGTGTTCCTTTGGGAGCCATTTGTATATTTTGGGCCTCTCTAAAGTTTGTGGGTTTGCTTTTGGAGACAGGGTCTGGAGCTTACTCTACAGCAGGTGTACTGAACTCATGGTGATCCTCCTGCTCCAGTCTCCTAAGTGTGTGGTTCATGTATAAATCACCATGCCTTGTAAGTGGAGGCTGCTTGTTCATTTCCCAACTGCCCAGACCCAAAATTATTACACCAAAAAAATCTGTATTAATTAAAACACTACTCGGCCTATTAGCTCAGGTTTTTTTGTTAACTAACTCTTTCATCTTAAATTACCAATTTCTATTATTCTGTGTATTGCCAGTAGGTTCGTAGTTTACTGGAAAAGTTCCAGCATTTGTCTCCTTTGGCAGCTTCATGGTGTCTCTCTGATTCCACCTTCTTTTTTCCTCTATCTCTGCTTAAAATTTCTGCCTTGCTCTATTCCTAACTGCCATAGGCAGAAAGCACCTTCTTTATTAACCAATGGTAATAAAGCATATTCACAGAACGCAGAGGGGAACCCCACATCAACGTCTGGCTTGAACCTGGTTTTTATTTTAGTGTGAACAGCATAGAAACACAAGCTCCCAGCCCTACCTCACATTAAGAGAAGCAGTAGTTGCTGAAATGATCTGACACAAAAATAGTTAAAAGTGACATTCCGAGTTCCCGTTTATGTGTGTGTGTGTACTCAGAAGCAAGAAGTCAATCTTGGGTGTAGTTCTTCAGGAGATTTATTTTTATTTATTTATTATTTATATTTTTTGGATAGGGCCTATCATTGGCCTGGAACTTGAGGATTCCTTTAGACTGGCTGGCCAGCAAACTGTAGGGATCCTCCTGTCTCTACCCCTCCAGCACTGGAAGAACAAGATAAGATCTCACTATGTAGTTAAGGCTGTTGGGAATTTGTGCCTCTCCTGCTTCAGGCTCCTGAGCTGTTGGGATTACAGGAATGTGCCATCAAGTTTAGCTTAATAATGGAAATTCCTAAAGCTATGTAAGGATTTACCTGTGAAAGTAATTTTAAATACACCTAAGAGATTATACCTAAAATTCTTACTTGATTTGTTGAGTAGTCTACTGTTGCGTATATAGTTTTGCATTTGACTTGACTTCAAATCCCTACCCCTCTCTTCCTCTTTTCCTTTTCCCTTTCCTCCTTCAGACAAAGTTTCACTACCTAGTGAGGCTGATTTCAAACTTAACATCTCCCTTCCCCAGTCTCATGAATGCTGGGATCACACCACCATGCCTACTACTAATTTTCTTTCTTTCTAAGTACTTGGACGTTTTGATCTTTATGAAGTTTGCTGCTAAGTGATGCCTTGTGACCAGGATGATAGGCTACTTCTTTAATTTGATGTGGTTGTACTGATGTGTGGATGTTTACACAATGACAACAATGCTGATTTAACAGGAAAGCAACTAGAATTTGGAACTAATATTCACAAGTCACTAATTTTAGTATTAAAATTAAGGGGTTTTTTTCTCTCAACTGATTTTTTTGCGTGTGTGTGTGTGTGTGTGTGTGTGTGTGTGTGTGTGTGTATTTACATGTGGGTGGATTCATGTAGATAACAGAAGAGGATAATTTCCTCAATCACTTTCCATTTTATTTTACTAGGCTGAGATATCTTGTTGAAGTTAGACCATAGGGATTTGACTGCTAATTCAGGGGACCCAAGTTTGGCTCCTCACAGACACATGGTTGTTGGGGTCCGTGGCCCCAACATAGAAACTATTACTTTACCCTAAGAGTATTGGTACTGAGGCGCGCGGGATAATGAGACACAGTTCACATAGTCATCTCGGAAGGGCAACTCAGGCTTCATCCATTCCTCAAGATCTACCCACGTTTATTATCCAAAACACCTCTTATCCCCCAGCTAAACCAAGGTGGAATACTCATTAATATTCTTTTTCCGGGGGATGGGGACACGGGGCTACCGAAAACACCTGCAACTTAATTTACCAGCTTTGGAATCAACACTTCTTCCCAGGCATCTACATTATAATAAAGGGTAAGGAGTCATACCTCCTGGCCTTTGTCATGTGGCTAGCTTGTGGCAGGTCTGCAGCTGCCCTGGAAATTCAGCATGGCCAGGATGCCTGCCTGTAAGTATCTTGTATGAAATATGAGCCCACACAGGGTGATTCACATTCATTTGTCCCTTCATTCCCAGGGGGTCCACTGCCCTCTAGCTAGTTGGGGATCCCCTGTCACTGCATTTCTCATGTTAGGATTACAGGAGAGTCATTTTGCCTACCAAGTTTTACACAAATGCTAAAGATCTGAACTCTGATGATCACACTTTTTCAGCAAGATCTTCATCCCTGAGCTACTTCCCTAGTTCCTCACTCAACAGGTTTTTAAACAGGTAGAGTATATATTATCAATACAATCAATAGACAAAATTACTACTGTGGGTTTTCATGGGAAAACAGTTTCAGCCTGTTCCATTGCAGTCAAAATGAAATGACAGACACCTGCTAACACTTAGGAGGCCTCTTTCTA
>PVIU01035515.1:0-10263 GCA_004026605.1 Ondatra zibethicus | reverse complement strand
GTCATGAATCCCTCCCTGTCTAACTCAGTGTGCCCAAACTACAGTGCGCAATGTCTCTGACCACTTCTTACATGGGTACATACGTTTGGCAGCTTGAAGGCAGTAATGCATGCCCCTCAGGCAGAGCAGACTAGTTTGCCACTTGCTGCCAAAGCAGCAGACTCCCAAAGCTGCACTGATATTTGCTGTTATGTAGATTCAAAATGGCCTGTTTCTGACTCAGTGTCTCGTGTTGTTTTCTGCTAGGCATCCAGGAGGTTGTTACAGGTCAATTCTATAGTTTATGAGTAGGAGAAAATCAAACATAGAGTTGACAACCTTAACTAGCAGGGCTGCTTTTATATAAATGCTTCCATACTCTCCCCAAGCCCCCAAAAGGTCTTAAGTTCACTGAGCTTCAGTCCAAGGCCTTTCTTTGCATTCTTTTTGGTGCCTATAGATATTCTATAGTTGTTCACAGGTCCTGATGATGTCATCAGCTTATACCACAATATCGTGAAAATTCAATATCAAGATAAGAAAGTATTGTGGGAGCCTACAGATCCATCACAGACACCATTCCTTGCTCCCTAATTCACACCAGCTTGTGAAATTGATATTATATTGAAGAGAGATTTTTCTGCAGACGCCAGATGTAATGAATTAGATTATAATAAATAGATGTTGAGAATACTGCAGACATTGTTGATCCACCCATCTGTCGCCATCCTGTGACAATGATCTTCAGACAGAACAATCATTTGCAGGAATGGAGCAAACCTCACTTTGGAGGAATAATAAATGGTTCCAATTTTGTTATACTGTGAGAACACAATAGCAAATCCCTCCCTCCCTTTACCACTTATAAAGAACAAACAACTTTCATTGAACTGACAACCATCCCATAGATTTTAAAAGAGCTAAACAGTTACAAAACTTGTCTGGGTAATTCCTTTTTGAGGGAAAAAAATCACATTTATTTCTCTACCAAATAAAAATGTGGGGAATGTCTTTCTCATTGAAACAAACAAACTTATAATGGTAAATGATGAGTTTACAAACATGTACTGATTGTACTCATTGCCATGACTACCTAGTACTGGGAGCATCATTAATCAAGGGGCCCTTGGCTCTGACATCCATTCCTCACCACACTGGTACCAAGCCTGTGCTTCCTATGTTCTAGAAGTTGGTACAGTGTGGCAGGTATAGGGTGGAGCTCTTCTGATGGATGAATTCTCAATAACTGAATAACTCAATAATAATGAGTTATAATAATGATTCTGAATAACTCAATAACCTGTAGAGCTTTCCTTTAGGTGCACCTGGAAGAATCTAGGATGTTTCTGCTCACCTGCCTTCCCACTCTGTGTTCTTCATTTGGGGCAAAATCTGTATCATGATTCAATACTTCTGCTAGCTCCTCCCAGCCCATCCCTGTTTCCTCTTACTGGCATTAGCCTTAATAAATGGCCAACTTCAAGTTAAATTCTTTTTTGCCTTCTTTTTACAAGACTGTAGCATGAATAATAAAAACCCAGAGACAGATGTAGGAGTTACAGCTGAAGATCAGAGAAGCAGAGCAGTAAGCCACTAGAGAGACCTTTACCACTACTAATGCTCAGACCAAAGGGGTGATCCTCAGACTTCCTAGACTGCACTTGGTCTCCACCAAGCCCAGATTCCACACTGCAGTGAGTTCCTGTCTCTTCCCCTTTACATTTCTTTCTTCACCCAGCCATAACACTCCTGTGTCTACCTCTCTAGTGCTGGGATTACAGGTGTATGGCTCCCAAACACTGGGATTAAAAGCGTGAGTCACCACCACCTGGATCTGTTTCTAGATCAATCTTGTGTAGCCCAGGGTAGCCTTGAACTCACAGAGGTCCCTTTGCCTGTCTCCCGAGTCCTGGGATTAAAGGTGTGTGCCACCACTCCTTGGCCTCTAATGGTTTAGCTTTGCACCCTGACCTTCAGGCAAGTTTAATTTATTAAAATACAAATAAAATATCACTCCATAAAACCTTGACCATTGAAATCAATTTAAAATTAACCAACATGTTAGAGAAGGCTGAGGTGGACATAATACTATCTAAAGTTATAAATCTTACTCTAATTCATAAAATTCATAATTTCATAAAACTGAGAGTGCCATACTAGTAGAATTTGATAGTAGAATCTATACTATGTGATAAATATTGTAACAGTTTTAGCCTTTTTTGAAGTCTTGGTCGCCTATCAGTTTGTCCCTTTCTTACAGAGGTGCCATTCCCTTTTTTTCCTTTTCTTTACTCTTTTTCTTTCATTTTATTTTTTTTATTGTTTTTATTGAGCAATATACTTTTCTCTGCTTCCCTCCCTTCCCTCTCCTCTTCTACCCTCTCCCATGGTCCCCATGCTCCCAACTTACTCAGGAGATCTTGTCTTTTTCTCCTCCCCATGTAGATTAGATCCATGTATGTCTCTCTTAGGGTTCTCTTTGTTGTCTAGGTTCTCTGGGATTGTTAACTGTATGTAGGCTGGTTTTCTTTGCTTTATATCTAAAAGTGACTTATGAGGGAGCACATATTATATTTGTCTTGCTGGGTCTGGGTTACCTCACTCGATATGATGTTTTCTAGATCCATCCATTTGCATGCAAATCTCAAAATATCATTATTTTTTCTGCTGTGTAGTACTATGTTGTGTAAATGTACATTTTCCTTATTCATTTTTCAGTTGAGGGTCATTTAGCCTGTTTCTAGGTTCTGGCTATGACAAACAGTGCTGCTATGAACATATTTAAGCACATGTCCTTGTGGCACGATTGAGCATCCTTTGGGTATATACACAAAAGTGGTATTTCTGGGTCTTGAGTTAGGTTGTTTCCTAATTTTCTGAGAAATCACCATACTGATATGCAAAGGGGCTGCACCAGTTTGCACTCCCACCAGCAATGCAGAAGTGTTCTCTTTACCCCACAACCTCTCCAGCATAAGTTGTCATCAGTGTTTTTGATCTTGGCCATTCTTACAGGTGTAAGATTGAATCTCAGAGTTGTTTTGATTTATATTTGTGTTTTCTTCCCCACCCCACCCCACCTGAGACCGGGTTTCTCTGTTAAAACCTTTGTTTACACAAAGGCCCTGCTGCTGTGATCCCTTCCTTCTTTTCCTGTGCACAGAGTCTTTTTTTAAGAGCCCATCACAAAGGACTGTGAGGTTCGAACCCTGCCAATGAGAAAAAGACACACTCAGCACCGAGTGAGATATACCAGTCAGCTACAATTCCTGCTCCACTGCGCATGCTCTTTTGCTCTTGTAAGCAGTGCACCGTTTTGATCAAGAGCGAAGTTTTGCCTCGTCAAGACACTTAAGCTTTGTTTGTCTTGTCCTTTGGGTGACCCCAAGATTGCTTCTAACACATAGAATCATTTGGTCTTTTCTATCTGAGGTGAATAGAATCAGACTCCTCAGGAAAAAGCCATAAAGCCAAGGCAGCAACACCATGAATTTTCCCTTGGGTGCCTTCTGACATATACGCAACTTCACACACTATCTCCTCTGTAAGATGTTGCAGCGTTTTTTGCCTCACCTCAACATAACTCCCCTCACCCTGGACCTGCTCTGCAAGCATGATTTGTGCTTGCTCGTTAGACCTCAGCCTCCCCGGGGCTCTTGTTTGCTTCCTTGCTCTTAGCAGTTTTCTGTCATAGGAATGAGAAAGAGAATTAATGTCTAAGATTCCTTGTAGATAAAAAAAAATAGAGATTAAGCCTTTTCCTGTCATGCTAACGTTTATGTAGAAGGAAATTTTTACCATTGCTCTCAGAAGGCTTGGCTCTTTACCTCTGCATTCAACTTAATTAATGGGAGTAGAAGTATGGAAAAAAAGTATATACCCTTAGCTCAGTGGAATTAGTCCCTAAGGGAGAGGAGTGGGGTGGGGTGGAAGTCAATAAATGAGATAAATGTTAAAGGAGATAAAATGGACCTTGTCCTGCTTGTTGGGGGTGGTGGAAGGTTTGTTTGTTTGTTCGTTGGTAATTTGACATACTTTGAGTTAATCTGGGAAGATGAATGTCAGTGGAGAAAATACTTCCACCAGATTGCCTGCAGGCAAATATATAGAACATTTCCTTGATTAATAATTGATGTGAGAAGACCTAACTCAGTGTGGGCGTTACAACCCCTGACAGGGGTCCGTAAGAAAGCGAATGAGCAGGCCAGGAGCAACAAGCCAGTGAGCAGCTCTCTTCCATAGTCTCTACTTCCTCAAGGTACCCAGACTTCCCTCAGCGATGGGGTGTGAGCTGAGAGTTGTACGCCGAGATAAACCCTTTCCTTTCCACATTGTTTTTGGACATGGCATTTATCACAGCAGCATAAACCCTAACTAGAGCAAGTTCACAGAAAAGACGATGGCTCCAGACCTCTTGGTGTTGTGCCTAATTTTCTGACTCTTCCTTTCTGGTGCGAGCTTCATCTTCCCAGCTATCAAGACTTTAGTCGGAGGACCGGAGGCATTTGTGACCCACTTTGGCACATGCTATCATTGGTGGATAAATGACAGTCCTGAGAAAGCGACTCCATGGTCTCCAGTAGGAAGAGTCAGCTACTCCTTGGTTCTGAAAGAGCTTCCTAATTTCCTGTAGTTCAACATGCTCAGCAGGTGGAAGCGTCACCCTTGGAGATGTCCTGGCATCTACTACGCTGTCATGTGAAGAGACTGCTGCTGTCGCTTTAGCCTGCAGTTATTGACTTTTGTCCAGGTGTCCTGAAGATCCAGAGCAGGTAAATGGATCTCCTTGCCTGGAACGTTATCACAAAACATTACTCTCTGACTCTTTAAAAGAATCACACAAAAATACTGGTGTTCTCTTAAAGCATCATGCTATGACTTCCCGTAAGAGACTTAGCTCTGTTGAGTTGTCAGCTACCAGAGAATTCGTTAAACTGATGAATTTTCCAGATGATGGTAAAGTTGTACATTTTCGTAAGGAACCCACAGCCATGTAGGTGTGGGCCCCGCTTATGCCTTCTCTAGTTCCACTAATGTGATAGCTCTCTGCTGAATGTATTAATTTTGTTAGATATAATTGGCATGGTGTGAGCCTGGTTTTGAAGTCATTGTAACAGACTCTATTCTCTCAGTGTGATTTTTCCAATGTTTCACGTAAGGACTTTGGTAGATCCTCTTGTCCTGTGGGTGGGGAGGCTCTGCAGGTGTTTCTGAGGTCGTCTTTGGAGCCTCTGTCTGCGGAGGTAGCCATTTCCTTTGCAGCCAGGACAGTCTCAGCATTTGGCTCACTCCGGCAGAGAGCTGGGAAGCAAGCTGCTTGTGCCTCTGCCCTCAGATTCCTCCAAACTTGACACTGTGTTTCTTCCTCTTGGAAGGAAAGCACAGATTTCCTTTCTGTGGAGTTTTCCTGTTCTAATTCTCAAATTCTCTTCATCTTTTCACTTCTGGGCACTTAATGAGTATAGGGAAATGGTGTGTTAGATCCTACGTGAAACTTAAGTTTTGCCTGACTTGAAATTTTCAATGTTTTCTTTTCTAGCTGAAATCTAAATTAGGTATACCTCACTAAAACTGCCAGAATAACTTGGAATTTTGTTTTTTGCTTCCTTTATGATTTTTCCCAACTCAGTGAAACCATAGATCCCTCCCTGGATGCAGGTAAATTTGTGAGTGTTCATGGGGTTCTTGTAGTTCTTCACATGACATCTTAAAACCCATGCAATCAGTCATTCTCTAAACTAACGACTGTAGCTGGATGTGGTGCTTCACGCAGCAATCCAAGCACTGAAGCTGAAGGATATTGAGTTGATGGCCAGTCTAGTTTAGATAGTGAGACCCTTTAATTTTTTTGAAAGAAGAAAGCCTGAATAGACTTTAGAGAGGGAATATAGACAAAGGGGAATATGTGTAGGATAAGATGCTTAGAGTCACTAATCACCAGGAAGAATCAGGAAAACCCACAATGAAAGAGCCATTCATGCCTACTAGGAAGGATAGAAGTTTTTAAAGTATATCGAGCCTGGACAAGTGCATGGGGAACCTGGAGCCATCACATGTCAGGGATGCAAGCTGCCATAGCTTCTACTGGCACACCAGAGACGCTTACTAATCCTCTGAGGAGCTAGCCATAGAGTTACTGTTAAGATACCCACACATTCTACTATTAGGTACAAATCTAAAATAATTAAACACAGGAGCCAAACAGATACTCACACACCCATATCCATTACAATAGTCTAATTTTGGGAGATACTTAAATCTTATCCACAGATGAAGGGTTAAACAAAATGCAGTGTGTACCTATAATGCAATATTATTTAGCTATATAAAGGAATATAGTTGCAATATACTTGAACATGGATGAGCCTTAAAAACCGTAGTGAACTGAGACAAAGGAGTGTATGTTTTCCTCTTATGGGAGATGATTGTTAATCTTCATTTTCAACTTGGTGGGATTTAGAATAACCATGAAAACACACCTTTCTGCTTCCTGACTGTGAATACAGTGCAGATTGCTTTCTCAAATTCTTGCTTCCAGGCCTTGTCCACCATGGTGGACTGTCCCCTCTAAGTGTGACCGCAAATACATTTCCTCCTTACATTGTTTGCCCAGCTATTTTGCCACAGCAACAGAGAAAAGTAAACCATACGGATGCAGTATCTACAAGGAGGAAGTCCACTGAAAGAGAAAGCACATTAGATGCCAGGAGGGAGGAGGAGCAAAGAGGACCCACTAAATCCATTTGGAATCTTGGGTGAAAAATCTTGGAAATAGGTGGAGATCACAAAATGTCGTGAGTGTAACTGATGCCAGTGAATTGAGCACTTAATCAAGATATTAGTAAATGAAGAATTATCTACTCCAAATAGACCAGTAGGCTTGCAAAGTTATCCTTAACTCATTAAATGCTTGTTTCTAAGAGGAATTCTCTCTAAGACACCCAGAAGATCCACTTGAGTCGAGACCTTGACCAGTGCTTAAGGTGAGTCACACCCACAGTAACCCTCCATGTAAGGGTTTCAGTATGAACTTTTAAAAATTAATTGTAAAAAATTTTGTATATGCTTGTATGGGTTTCTAAACCTCATTAACAAGGTGGCATCAATTTTTTTTTTAAAAAAAATCAGTTTGAGACAGACATCTAGAACCTATTCTTTTGCCCTGCCTCGTCTTTATGTCTGAAGGATCTCCTGTTGCTTCCACATAACTACTTTGTGCTTGGTTGGCTACTCAGAAATAAAAATTCACAGCATGTAAAAGTGTGATAATGTTCTCCAAGGAAACGTAAAGTCCTTGACTTATTTCTGTTTCATTTTATGTCACAACATGAAGCTTTAGTGAGGATAAGGACAATCCTGGAAGTAGAGGAAATAATGAGAAATACTTGATAGTTTTCGCAGTTGGCATGGCGACTGATCAACACAATATACAGGTTTCCGGTATTGTACTTCTTCAATCTAGTAAGCTCTGGTTTGTGAATTGCAGATAACACTCTTGTTCTAACCAAGATACAATCCATAAGTTCTTACATTGCGTAAGCCTCTCAAGAACATAGAAGGGTAGGGCTGGGAACATAGCTCCATGGTAGAGCATGTGCCTAACATGTGCCCTGGCCTATGTTTGATCTCTAGTAATGCCAAACTCATGCACACTGTGGTGTGTGTGTGTGTAAAGTGCTACATGAGAGATAAACATACATGCCAGGTAGACAATGCCTCATACTTGGCTTTCTGGTACAGTCCTTAAAAGGGGCATGACAAGGGCATGAAGGAGGAAAAAGGCTTGATAGTATAAGATGTTTACAGGACTAGAAACTGAGTGAGGATAAACAGAAGACAGTGACCTTGTAAACATTGAAAAATAAGCAGAGGTAGCTAGGTGTAGGGACACGTGCCATTAATCTTAGCACTTGTGAGACAGAAGCAGGTGCATCTCTATGAGTTCGAGGCCAGCCTGGTCTACATAGAGATTTCCAGGATATCCAGGAGTCTCGAAACAGCAATCTAAAAGGAAAAAAAATAGGTAGAGATGATAAACAAGCACAAAAATACATAAGGATCCTGAGGACCACAGAGAATGGGCGAAGTGGGTACTGACGGCTCCTCCCATGTTTTCACATAGCCATAGTGATATGCACTGCACCTGCGGCCTTGACCATCCAGAGACTGCAGGTATTACATTGCCCAGTCACTGCAGCAGAATTGCTGAAATACCAGGTAACCGTTAAATCTTAGACACTTGAAGATAAGTCAAAGTTCTGGAAGGTATCTTAATCAAACACAATCAAACCATCTTTTCTGTGGGATGTGACAATATCCATCTGTAATACCAGGACTATGGAGGTGGGGTCAGAGATAGGGGTTGGGGGTGCAGTCTAGGCTACATAGACAATGAAAGCAGACCTAGAGTTGATAGTAAGACTTTGTCAACAAACAAACAAACAAACAAACAAACAAACAAACAAACAAACAAGGGTGGGAACTGACAAGATGGCACAGGTAAAGTTTCCTTCTATCAAACCTGAGAACCTGAATTGGGTCTTCAGGACTCACATGGTGCAAGCAGAGAACCAATTTCTATGAGTTGTACTCTGATGTCTATGTGTGCACTGTAGCGTACATGCACCCACACCCATGCATGTGCACACATACATACATACTGTACTTGAAAGTTCTATGTCAACTTGACACAAGATAAAGTCATCTTGGAGAACACCCCAATAAAGAAAATGCCTTTATAAGATTGGGCGGTATTCAAAATGGGGAATTTTTTAAATTAGTGATTGATAGGGGAAAGTCCAGCCCATCGTGGGAGGTGCCATCCCTGGACTGGTGGTCCTGGGTTCTATAAGAAAGCAGACTGAGTAAGCCATATGAAGCAAGCCAGTAAGCAGCATCTGTCCATGGCCTCTGCATCAGCTCCAGCCTCCAGGTTTCTGTACTGTTTAGTTCCTGCCCTCACTGCTTCTGATAAACAAACTATTATATGGAACTGTGAGTGAAAAAAAAAAAACCTTTCTTTCTCAAGTTGCTTTTGGTCATGGTCTTTTATTGCAGTAGTGGTAATCCTAACAATCACACACACACACACACACACACACACACACACACACAAACACACACACACACGTGCACGCTCACTAATTTTTCAAATGAAAAAAGTCAAGCATTGAGGGCTGGAGAGATGTCTCAGCAGTTAAGAGCATTGTCTGCTCTTCCAAAGGTCCTGAGTTCAGTTCCCAACAACCACATGGTGGCTCACAACCATCTGTAATGAGGTCTGATGCCCTCTTCTGGCCTGCAGGCATACACACAGACAGAATATTGTATACAAAATAAATTAATTAATTAAAAAGTCAAGGATTGAAGGTATAGCTTGATACTAAAACCATTATATTCAATAATCTAATAAGACAAAATTAGTGTCTTATTGTTTTGAGTAAATTTTTTTTGGACACAGTTTCATGTAGACTAGGTTAACCTAGAAGTTTCTTTGTAGTCAAGGCTAGCCTTGATTCACGTGCCTTTCATTCAGAACACTAGGTTTACAAGTGTTCCCCGTCACACACAGCTTAGAAATGTGCCTTCTTATCGATTCAGTCATTCATTGATCAAGTATACAACATGGCTTTCTTCACAGAGTGAGCACTTGCCCATGACTGCAGTACCATACATCTAAGAAAGTTATTCTTCTTTTGTAAGCAATGACTTTTTTTTATTTTTTCTCTGTGTTTCTCACTCTCTGTGTCTCTGTGTTTCTCTGTGTCTCTCTCTGTTTCTCTGTGTCTTTCTCTGTTTCTCTGTCTCTCTGGTTATTTTCAAGACAGGATTTCTCTGTGTAAGAGTCCTAGTTGTCCTGGAACTCACTCTGTAGTCCAAGCTGGCTCTTACTTACAGAGATCCGTCTGCCTCTACCTCTGGAGTGCTGGGATAAAAGGTGTGCACCACCATCTCCTGGCATGACATTTTTATTTTTAGGATAGGATTTTTGTTTCAAAACTCACTAAATAAAGGATGTTATGAGAAGTGGTTTTTCAACACCACAATTTCAGGCAATGACATCCAATTCATCAACAAGATTTTAGTCAGACAGCAGCATAGGGGATAAATTGCACACACCAGTGGGTGATTGCAGGATGTTTCCCATGCATTCTTAAGGCAAAGACATGGGAATGCTGCACCTCAGCTGTCCCAGGGGCTCCTGCAAAGAGCTCAATGCATTGTTAGTTAACATTATAAACTAGCGGTCTGTTTTTTGCTATTACTCTTAAGTGTAATTTTGGA
>PVIU01035514.1:0-10243 GCA_004026605.1 Ondatra zibethicus | reverse complement strand
ATGTCTTGAACTGTTTCCATTACCTGTTTGATTGCTTTTTCTTGGTTTTCTAGGGTATCTTTGAGGAATTTATTCATTTCTTCTAACTTTTTGTTAGTTTTCTCATCCCTTTCTTCAAAGGCGTTTTTCACCTCTTCTTTAAAGGTCTCTATCACTTTCATAAAGTTACGTTTAAAGTCGATTTCTTCTACTTCTTCTGTGTTAGGTTGCTCAGTTTTTCCTGTTGAGTACTCGTTGGTTTCTGGTGTTATCATGTTGCTTTTCAGATTGTTGGAAGAATTCTTGGATTGACACTTACCCATCTCTTCCTCTGATTTCAGTCAGGGGCGTCTCAGTGTGTTGGGACCTCCCAGGAAGGCTTGTACACACTCACCGCTCTGGATAGCTGATCTCAGTGCAGGAAGAGGAAGTCCCTTCTGGACTTCTGATCCTTCTGTACCTCCAATCTCGGCACGGGGAGAGAGAGTGCTGGGGTACCAAAGCCCCACCGAGGAAAGGGCGATCTTGCAGAGGTGGGGTGGAGGGGAGGCTGGGGGGGTGCAGTATCCTGTGAAACAAAGAGGTCCGGCCTGCGGGGATCTTACTGCCAGGCGGGCACAGCCCTACCAGTGTGCACCTCCGATCTCAGCACAGGAAGCGATGAACTAGAGTTTTTTAAAAGCAAGAACATTTTACTTTGTCTTTTGTTGTTGTTGTTTCTGTTTTTTCCTTTCAAGTTCTTAGCATTAGAAATAGTGAGGATTAGCTTCAGGAAAGCCATTTTCATGTTCCCTATGGATATAAGCCACGGCCAAAGACATAACTTTGTTCCTTATGGATATAAGTCATGGTCAAAGACATGATTTTGTTGCTCACATAAATTTCTCTTTTCAACTAAAAATCAGACTTAAAATTCCACACTCGAGTGGTGGGTTTCTTTCACTTGACGTATATTCTCATAGAACAACTGGCCTCTAAGCCACTATGTGCCACTTCTGTGATCACAGAAGTTAGGATGCCAACTACAAAGTAAACTGCTCACAGCTGCCTTTTTACAGTAATATAAGCTGCTATGGCTTTATTTTCTAAGTATTTATTTTGTGTATTCCAAGAGGAAAATACGCATTTTAAGCACAATATCCACATCTGGTGGCTGTTGCTGCAGTTGAAGTCTCTGAAGAAACACACTACTTATAAATCATTTTTAATAATTTCATACTTTAGTAGAGTCCTAAAAACATTTTGTAAGTTGTCGAGTTTCACATTTTTATGAGCCCTCCTTATAGACTTTTTGGTAGGAAGCTTAACCCAGACACTTTTGCAAAGTTTAGACCAGCCTTCACATACGGTTTTCATAGAGTTCAAAGTACCACAGCTTTTGATGCAGCTGCAAATGGATTATTAAGTAAACAGTTGCAGAACTGTGTTCCAGTAGGTATCACTGAAGATGTAGAAGTTATGCTCTTTGTATTCTGATGCCACCCACAGATAAACACAGGCACCCACCTCCTCATGTCCTCCAACTAAATGTCCTCCAGCATCAGAACTGCCTAATTCCATGATATTGGCCAGTGACAAGCCCAGAAATGTTCATGGGGGAGCCTGAGGTAGGAAAGTCTGAAGGACTAGATAGAGAAGCCAATGCCTCCTTTATCTTCTGGTGTTGTCATTGACCAATCTTTGTTTTTCTCATCAATGAACAAAACAAGAAAACTAATCTCATTTTGAAGAAGAATCAGTTTCACTGTCAATTTTGCCCTTTTCCCCGCTCTGTAAAGAGGAGCAAGAGGGCTTTTCCCGTTTAAGTATATGGATTATGGGCTAGTTCTGTGTGATTCACTAAAGAAATAATTTGAACACAAAATAAAACGAGCTGTACAGACACTAATGGTGTGTACCTAAGCCACTTGGGATGCCAGGA
The DNA here is from genome assembly GCA_004026605.1 of Ondatra zibethicus. NCBI lineage: Eukaryota > Metazoa > Chordata > Mammalia > Rodentia > Cricetidae > Ondatra > Ondatra zibethicus. Next base: position 8,343 of record PVIU01035514.1, on the reverse strand, counting down.
GCAGTAAGCAAAATTAAACGCAGTAACACTTGATGTGTTCAGCTGGTGCAAGAGTCACCAATGGAGCTGTTTCCATTATGTATGAGAAAATTATTATTGAAGAGCCTTAGAATCTTAGAACTTATAGAACCAACATAAAGCAAACTTCAGATTTTTTTAAAGAATTGGGACCAGTGAAAGTATTTTGAAAATTGTTTTTTGATTGTATTGAACAAATTTTAATAGGCACATACATATTTCACAGATGAACATGCAACAAACTTCATATAAACAAGGAAGGTAATAGTTGAAATTTTACTATGGTTATCAATATTATTTCTTGGTAAGAGTAAACTAAACATTTACAAAATTCAAAATAGATGTGCATTAATGAAAGTCAAAGATGGCCTTAAACATGGGAAATATGCATATTCTGTCTAGTTTCTCAGGAATGCTGAATTCCATAAGATACCTGTATGAGGTCTGATAAGTAAATGATCAGTGCAAACAAGTTTTCATGCTCCTGTTTTTATTTTATGTGTTTTTAACATACATTGTATTTGTTTCAGGAATATCATTTAGGTTCAGTCATAACCTGTATACATACGATCAAAAGCATCAGATAATAATTTGCATTTGTTTTGTAGGAAACAACCATTTGCAAAGTTCTATTTCCTACATGTATACAGTATTAGGCTCTCTTGAGATTTTTACCTTCGATTAAATATTTATTAACAAATAGTGATGAAAAGACAGTATGTGGAGCATGAATTCTCAAATGTTAATTTAGTTAACTTTCCTGCAGCAGCTATACACACCCACAGCACTCTTATGTACTCTTCTGTATCTCCAGAAATAGCATCCTAAACTACAACAGCATCAATAGAACAAGGAGGACATCTTGAGGTCATTTCAGAAATGCACACATTGGTATTCTTATAGTATCATCAACACACTCTCTTGGTGTCCTAAAAAATGGATCCTTCAAGCAAATTAATGGTCTAGATATAAATGTATAGTTTCTTTAGGGTAAAATGGCAATGTTTCTCAAGAGCATTTAGAATGGCTTGAAATCACTCTCTCTCTCTCTCTCTGCCATCAAGCTGTCACACACACAGCCACTCACACTCACACATGCACACACACATACCCACACCATACACACTCATTCACAAACACACAGATACACTCACACACACACACACACACATTCTTGCTAAATGATAGATACATCTTTAAAATAAGCATAAAACTGTACAAAACATTTTTGACAAAACTTAAATATTTTTCTACAGTGGCAAGGTCAGACACAGATTCCATGAACCACTGCACAGCCATTTTCTTTCACTAGTTCTAGAAAAATGGAAACAACTAATTTGAGATTGAGTTGTCCGACTTGAGTCCTTTCCTAAGAAGTTAGAGTTGGGCTCGCAGGACCGTTGGCAGAATGTTCCGGCTCCTCAGTACTGTTGGCAGGCTCAGATGTGCCCACAGCTCTGCTGCCTTCCTGGGTTTTATTCAGAGCACCGTCAGGATGGACACAGTTAGCATCCTGCTTGACTTCACCCACTTCATTATGAAATTCAATTTTGTCTTGGCTGCTGGTTTTCTTCACTTGTCCATTCTGGGCGGGATAGGTACTGGCAATGACGTCATAGAGGAACTGGTATTGCTCCTGGGGAAAGAAAGCATCGAAAAAGTTCTTATGTCTGGAAGAAACATGCAAGCACTAACTGTCTCCTCTGAAAAGTCTAGACAGGAAGTTTTTGGCTGTGTTTTTACCAGGAGCTTGCTACCTGACTTCCCATTCTGTAGGATCTGAGGAGGGATGGGTTCTTGGTGAAAAACACCAAATAGGGGGCTCCACCCGCCTCAGGGGTTGATAAGCCCTAGCCTCTGCCATGATGTCGTTTTTGTGCCCATGCTCCTAGCCCATGCACACGTCATTTATGAATGCCAATAGGAATCACTTCGTTCAAGACACTTGCTCAAATCCCCACAAAAATGCCCCTTTTCACCTTCTTATACTTTCCATGTCAATATAATTATTTGGTTATTTAATACTTACCTTTGAGTATCTTCACAGCCAATATATTCAAATAATTTTTAAAATCCATATGTGTAAACTCAATGTACATGAAAACCTTGTATATTTCAGTGAGAAATTATATTGAGAATAGTTACTGAATTGCTATGTTCAACTCTGGTTACTGTTGCAGCCAGAGGATACACTGATTACATAAATGTAACACATACTGCTTCCCATTGTATACACTTTTCTCAGTGTAAACTGCATGCCTCTTGATTCTGGGCTGGCCTCAGGATTGTGTTGGTTGGAAGCCTGCTGTCAAAGGCAAATGACAGGCACTTGACAATTTACTGGTGGCAGAGATTATTTTAGGCCAGCAAGATCTAAGTGGACACATGAGCTGACAGCAGACATGAACCTGGGTCTCATTGACTAACCCTGGGGAACTCAGTAGATCAACAGAATATCTCTAAAATGTCTTGATGTTATTGAAGTCTAAATTTGGGGTTGGCTTGTTATACAAGACTAGTTGGTAAATGACTAAAGGAAAAAAAAATGGATGGCCATTTAAGGGTGTAACTATATAACCGGTCACAACAAATTGCTGTCAAACTCTAATAAAATCTTACTTATATTGATTAGCCTTCATTGTAGTTTAGAATGTAAAATGAATGGGAAAGCAGAAAAAACAAACCAGAGAAGGGCTGAAAATGTGAATAGAGGAGAGGAGAAGGCGAAGCACCCACGGGGAAACACAGATGACTTGAAAATGACATCACAGGACACTTACATAGGTCCCCACCATCCCCGGCCGTGCTTTGCGAAGAGATTTTACCACTTGAAAAACATCAACCACTTCTTCTGTTTCTGCACTTTCCAAGAGATTGAACAAAGCACAAAACAATCCCGTCTGCTGGGATCCATCTCTGCCAAAAGAACAAGAGATTTTTTTTTAAGTAGAAAATGAAATAATTCAACATTTTAAAGAAAAAAAAATGCTATTAACATACACCCTGAAAGATGGGAATGTTTTTATTTCACATCTACTAAAGGCATCTTTCTCTAATTTTTTAAGGGCCAAATTAGTTTCTGTGAATGCATTTGAGGGCAGACTTATCCACTACATGACTGACATTTCTGATTCTGTGATTTCATGAGACATAGATTTGACACTAAAAATATACTTTCTTCTGTTCAGTGCTTTGTATCTTTCAATCCACTTTTAGTAATGTCTTGGGTTGTGTATATGAGAAACTAACATGAGAAAGTCAATTTGATAAGAGAAGAATCAAGATTTAAGAAGCATAGAAGCACGTTCCGAAGCAGATTAAGCCCAAGTCCTCGCCCCGCACTGCCTCCCTTCTCGGCTTCTCCGTCCACCACTTCTAACAGTGTTTCATTTCCACACCAGTGGGGAAACAGTGCTTGACAGAATTACTCACTAAAACAAGGGCAACTGAGTAATTTACCAACTACGGGAGGAAGAATGAATAAGGGTAGAAAACGTAACACAACGGTTTCATTTCAGACCTCAAGTCACCGGCAAGTATTCTGCTTAGACCTCGCTAAGAAACATACAGTGGCACCCTAAGCAATACACTGAAGCCTCAACTTCTGTTCTTCAGTTTTCTTTCCACATAAATTTCACTTTAAAACTCCAAATAATCCTGGAAAAGGTATACGAATGAGGGCTTGTTCCTGCATCTGTGATGCCAATAAAGAGGACTTTCACAACTTGTAAAAGGGTTCCGTCAGATTTACAGCATTAATCTTATGTTAGGATTGCTTTTAATTTCTCATATATTTTAAGATTCTTTTTCTACAAAGTTTTCATATTATGTATCTTTTCAACATTTCTTGAGGAGGTTATGTAGTTTGTGCTACAGGGGACACTAAGTGTCTGCATAGAAAGAACTAATGAAACTAAATACTACTATTTGTATGAGTGCTCTTGAGGGTCATGGCAGAAATGGGTTTAATGTCAAGTTGCTGAGCACTGAAACTTCAGTTCATGTTTAAATTAAGGGCATGTGGGAAGGCTCAGTAGATAGAGGTGCTCGTACTCAGTCTGGTCACCTGAGTTGATTATTGAACTCCACAAAGTAGCAGAAGGAAAGTGGTTCTGACAGCTGTTCTCTGACCCCCTCATACATGACATGGGCTACACACACACACACACACACACACACACACACACACACACACACACAGGAGCGTGCGCATGCACGGTTTTGTCAAAGTTTGAAGTTAATAGCTTAAAGTATGTTTTCTTGCTGTGGAATATTGCTTCTGTACACTGTAGAGATGTATCACTCTTATTGGCTAGTAAAAAGCTGACAGTTCGGTAGCTGGATAGGAAGTTAGGTAGGAAAACCAAACTGAGAATGGTGGGAAAAGGGAGGGCAGAGTCAAAAAAGACTCCAGTCAACAGCCCAGCAAGCAGGATGTGTGTAAAAACTGAGGTACCAAGCCATGAGCCACGTGGCAAAGCATAAATAGAAATATGGGCTAATTGCAGTGTAAGAGGTAGCTAGTAACAAGCCTGAACTATCGGCTGAGCACTTATAATTCATATTCAGCCTCTGAGTCAGTTACCTGGGACTGGGCAGTTAGGACAGGAAATGTCTGTTTATATTTACTAGAAACAAATAATTCGGCTCTCAGGTTCTATAATATCCAGTAGACTGCCACAGTTCACCGGAGTCTATACATAATGACATCTATCAGCCAATCCATTCCTGCATTTCTCTGTCATTCACATGTTCATTTGCCACATATAACATTCCTGGTCTAAGGCTAGGCAGTGGAGAATCAAAGGTTATATGACATGATATTAAACAGCTACAAGTCTAGAGTAACTGCTTTTACAGCCTTCATTATTTATATTATTGTTTTAGGTATAGTGCAGGTGATTGACACAAGAGTGAATTGCTTCATGGGGGATTTTCACCAGTCACACAGTTTGCATATCAGGAGAATAGAATTCAACACAAATGAAGAAGCCTGCCAGCGTTAGAGTACATCCCGTCAGCCCTCCTACCTGCAGTGGACTAGGATTGGTGCATGCTTGTGATACTTCATCCCTTCAGGGCAACTCTTAGGAAGCTTCTGCTTGAGATTCTGAATCATAGACACCAGTTGTTTAGGTTCTGAAGGAAGCTCTGCCCCACTCCATGCGGCACACTGGTACTGGTACACAGTTCTGGGCTCCTTCCTCTGCAATCGGAGGTGAAGGGAACATTAATGCAGCAGAAGTTTACTCCTGTTTATCCTTTGAGAGTTGCACTTTTTCACAGTTGCTTTCATTCAAATAACTTGCAGTTTTTATTCAGAACCGTTATATACATATTGGCCTTGATGGCATAAAGTATTAAGCTTGCCATCAGACTAATTACATCATACATAAACATGTTCAAAAGTGTTTACGGACCTTAGAATGTCTCAGTTCGAACACGCGGATAGTGTAGGCTGAGGATTTGCTGGTGTCTTTGATCGTCACTTCCATGTCTCCATATGTCTGCTTTCCTTCTCCCCAGTACTGAGCACAGACTTCCTGGATAAAAACGGAACATGACTCACCAGGTTCTTCTCGGGTCTTGGGTTTGCTCTCTAAAGCATCCAGAACCCCTCCTCTCTTTTTACCTCTTTTCTTATTAAATGGAAATGAATGTTTTCTAAAATTGAAACCTTTATACGAATCTAAAATCTACTTTAAGTACAGTGAAGATCCTTTCACTGAACAGTGTTTGGTTGGGAGTGATTAAGGTAATCTAAGCGTAGCTTTGCCGTCTCTGGAAGAGGTTTTGCGGATTTGTCCCACTTTTTAAACCCCGATTATCTAACCTCTTCAAAATTTTATAGAATGAGCTGACATCAGCTGGACCCTTCCAACAACTTGGGCCCCACTATTCTCCACTGGTCCTTGAGAACAGAGTTTGTGTTGCTCAAAGATTTCACCCAGAATCTTGATGACCAACCCTACGAGAAGCTAAACTGAGGTAGCACCTAATTAAATAAAGGATCCAACTGGGGAGTACAGAACCACAGGTCTCTGCATACTACCATCCCATTACTACTGATGATGCACAGGGCCACTGACAGAAGATAAAGGTTGGAGAAAAATGGAGAGGGTGAGGCATGAAAGTTGGGGACAGAGAAAAGGGGACTGAGAAGAAAGGATATGTAGAGGAGAGAAGTAAAAGAAAATGGGGAAATGAAGGCAGAGACAATAATGGGTCGTGGTGCCTGCTTATAAGGATTTTACTAAATAAGTCTTGCCACATGTCAGAACTAAAATTCTATCACATGATTTACCATTGGGGAATTTTATTGGTGTCTCTAGGTTCTAAGAAAATACCAAACATATGTCACATGGATTAAGTATAAAGTAAAAGTACATGGTATGTTTACCCCAATTACAAAATTTTATGGCAATAATATCTAGAAATGAAGAAGGAATGATATAGCTGAAGATTTCAAAAGGTTTTGTCTTTCTAGAAGAATGTAGGAACAAAGGATGTTTGCTTATTAAGAATGCCAGATAGTAAAAGCTCTGCACAGAAATGCACTTGTCAGAGGTGGAGAGTGGATTTAACCATATAAATATAGGACAAATATGCAAAGGTATAACCTTCCACCATGTAGGTTCTCTCCTCCCCATGCCCAGGGATTGAGAAAATGCCAGAACCAGAACCCCCACATAAGATAATGGAGCCAATCTGACAATGGGCCCAGGAACACTAGTATGTTGGATTGTGTCACAGAGGAATCAAAATGTACAGAACACAGCAATAAACAAGGAATCCGAGAATGGAGAATGATGTGACGCTGTCAAGAATTTTCTAACATGGCATTCTCCATAGTACAAACCTGGCCTCCATTTGTTAACTCTGTCAACATCACAATGACCTTGACCTTCCTTTGGAACACCATCTGCCAGAAGTCACCAACAGTTTCTTTAAGTGGCCCCTGAGTGGCGATCATCAGTTCTGGTTTCCAGTAACTCTAAAAATCACAAAGGTGGGAATTGGTTAGTGCTGCCATCAAAAACAGACTTGTAAACCAAATGAGACCAAATTTTGAAAAATAGCTGATTTGGTATCATTGCCATTAATAGAAAGCTATGATCCTCAAGTCCAGGAAAAATGCAGCATCTATTCGTAAAACAGCTAATAATGTGAAATTACAATTACAACATGCAATGCTAAAAATAATTTTTCTTCAAAAAATTGCTTTTCTCCATTAGTTATTTAATTGTAAAAATGCATTAACATAAGCTTTTAAAATTATTCTATCATTCATCTATTTACCTTTTGATACAGCATGATGTGATATAACATAGCATAATTAACCTAATACTCACAAAAGTGTGAGCGGCAGGAAGATCTGGAGAAGAAATAAATCCAACTGAATACTTAAGTCTTTACTGGATCCCTTATTTAGTTTTTTTTGGTTTAGCTGTTGTTTTCCAAAAAGGTGTATGATATAAAGTCATCTGAGAGACTTTCAAAATGCTGGCATGTGACTATCAAGACTAATAGCCCAGTGCTGAGGTGGGCTTACCAATAATAAATAACTAATGCTAATTATCATTGTATGATCCTACAAATTCATTTTGCTGATTTGAATAGCTTATGCCTTCTAATAGTTACATTTATTCTAGTTTTATTTTTAAAACTAGTATGCCATTATGTTTGATATAAAATAAGCAATAGCATTTCTATGTCCTGAATCAACTGATAAAATTTGAACCCTTTTGCTTCATTTGATATGTTTAAAATGGTATCACCAGGTGAAAGTTTTGTGCCTCTGAATATGTGGTTATCACCGAGCTCATCAGCTGTGTATAATACTGCCTAAGAAATGGCCCTAACGACGACATGATCTCAAAGGGTCAGATCCTGGTCTGGAAGTGCAGGTACCCACCATTACAAACGATGCATTGGTGTATTTGCTGGAGTGTAGGTACCCACCATTACAAATGATGCATTGGTGTATTTGCTGGAGTGTAGGTACCCACCATTACAAACGATGCATTGGTATATTTGCTGGAGTGCAGGTACCCACCATTACAAATGATGCATTGGTGTATTTGCTGGAGTGCAGGTACCCACCATTACAAACGATGCATTGGTATATTTGCTGGAGTGTAGGTACCCACCATTACAAACGATGCATTGGTGTACTTGCTGGAGTGTAGGTACCCACCATTACAAACGATGCATTGGTGTGTTTGCTGGAGTGTAGGTACCCACCATTACAAACGATGCATTGGTGTATTTGCTGGAGTGTAGGTACCCACCATTACAAACGATGCATTGGTGTACTTGCTGGAG